>WEKX01024445.1:8851-27223 GCA_013390025.1 Pitta sordida
GGCTGCTGGGATCTTCAACAGAGGCTGCAGGGAAATCTCCTCTCTGGCATCTGGAGCACATACGGCCCCTCCTTCTTAACTGATTTGTGGGTCTGCACTGTTGTTTCTCTCACACAGCCAAAGATGGGTTAGGGTAGCAGGATTTTTCCCCCTTAAGTCTGTTATCCCAGAGGCATCATCATGGGTTCAGACATGGCTGGATACAGGTCTGTCCTGGAGCCAACTGGCATTGGTTCACAGGTTCCTCCAAGATGGAAGGGATCCAGAGGATCATCTAGTTNCTATCAGACATGGGGAAAACTTCTGGGACCTTGTCACAAAAGCCACCCCTGTAGCACCCGTGCTACTAAAACCTAGTCTCATAAACCAAATACAGTGGCAGATGTTCAATCATTAACATCAAAAAACTTTTACCAATTTTGGCTGATACACACACTTTTCTTCTTAACTTTCTATGCTTTTCTCCCTTTCAAACTAAGAAAAAAGTCTGTTGCCTGGATCTCATTCTTCTTCCTTTCATACCAATATTGGGCAATTTTACAGAGCCCTTGACTCTTTTCCATTATCTGTCTAAATCAGTGTATTCCCACCTATCACTATACTCTCTTTGCCTTTTCTCATCGTCTGTCATTTAATCTTCACTATATGTAGCTCAGTTATGGCATGTGGATAATCAAAGAGTTAAAAATATTCAATTAATTAGTTCAGCTAGTGGTATTAATGACTATATTAATTTCATGAGACCTCACCACAGACATAAACTTCTTGCAAGACAAAATGTCACTAGTCTATCCTATAAGTAATCCAGCTCCATCAGGAAAGCGGATAGTAGTTTTAATAAAATGGGACTCATAAGTTTTTATTACTTTTACAGTGAACGCTTTTCAGTTTTATTGGCTCTTGGAAGGAGTAATTGAGCTTCTCTATTTAAACACGACTTTTTATCCTTCACATCTTGCAGGTTTCAATGTTATGTTTTGAACGTTATAAATATAAATGCAGATACTGAGGTTCTAATAAAGGGATGAAGTTACTTTCTCCGATATATACAAGACTTTGAAAATCACAGGAAAAGTAAAAAAAAAAAAAGACTAATTCACTTTTCTNACCCTGAACCCTATTTCCCCTGCCTCGGGAGTCCTGGAAGTGCCCTGTTTTTTTCCTTTGAACTAGGCACCTTGTTGTGCTGGTTTATATTGCCATTCGTTTACAGTTCTCATTGTTCCAATGTGGGGTTTGGTTTTGGGTTGGTTTTTTTTCCCTTCCTTTCAATATTCTGTTACTGTTCAAACATATATGTGTGTTATTTTAAATTTTTTCCTTTCTCCCAGTAAAGTTCTTATTTCTCTCTCTCTATATATAATTCAAGTATTTCTAAATTTAATTCCTGCTTCATCTTAATTGACCTAGGACAATGTGTGACTGGGAAAATGGGAAAAGAACACTATATTTGAATATTCTGCTTATAGAATCATGATAAATCATTAGTAAGTAATAAAATTCTGGCATCACCAATAAACAACTGATTGAAGTACACTGGCAACCTGAAATTGTACTAATTGATTTAGAAAAGGTAAAGACAAAGATATCCTGGTATAGGTACCAAGAAAACACTTTTTACCCTTGCTCTTCCCTGTTTATCATAGTGACATGATGTCAGAAAAGCGTTTATAATAAGATGAAGAAATGTTCACAAGCAGCTTACACTTTAGCTGTAAAAAATAAACAAAAACTTATTTTATTCATTTAGTTATAACTAAAGGGGAAATTACATACAGAAACAGCAGTTTGCAACAACTGCAAGCATACCACTGTTTCTGCAGCCCTGAGGTGGCAATAACACACTGGCTAGCTAAAGACATAAATCAGTGGCCTTCACAACTGTGTAAGTTATAGCAGAGGTAGGCAATGGAAGATGATGCATCATTGTCTAGCATGTCTGAAATAACAGTGAGCAACACCATGTGTAATTATCATACAACACATCAGAATACTCTGGCACTCATATATAGCACAAGACCAGAGGGTCACCTAAAAAGCATTCAATGGCTGGTTATGAGCAAAAAAGTATATAAAAACAAAAATTATAAAAATCAATGTATTAAAGCTTCATCCTGTTGGACACTTGAGATTTCCACCTGGTGTCTGCATCTGCAGCAGACTTTTTTTTTTAACTATACTCTGGTTATTTTCATTTCAGATAGGGAAGCAAACCAAGTATTCTGAAAGTCTGGTCTGGGTCTCCATAGCCCCATCTCATAATAAAATCAAAAGCAAAACACTTCCCAATGTTCTGTCACTTCTCTACTTAAATAAAGTATTTTAAAGAACCCAATATTCTGTTTTATGTTTTAATTACCTAGCAGAGAGAGAAAAGCTTATACATACTAATATCTATTTACATTCAATCCATCTACCTATCAAAGTACTTCAGGAAAAATAAATGCATTCCTCATGAGAGAGAAGTGCAGATCTGTTCAGGCTGTGTCTGTAAGGCTTATATGCTTTACTGTATTTCCTAAATTCTGAGAAACAATAGAGAGGCTATTCTTCCATCGCCACATGCATAGTTACCAGACCTGGAAAACTCTTGGTGGGAGTGGGGGGGGGAGAAAAAAGAGGGAGAAGGTTTTTTCCACATGCTCTAACAATTCACAGACCACTGTATCTCAGTTCAGTTAGAATTCCCATACATATCTGAACCCATGAATGAGAACAAATACCTATAATTAAACAATTTCATTTGGGAGTTAAAATCTGCTACACAAATCCCTGAAAAATGTCAAGCTTAGTTGACCAAAGTGCACAGAACAGAAGACAAAAGTCTTTTTTTAGCTGTATAAGATGTGAATGCAAGATTAGATATGTTTATTTAAATTTATGTTGCCATCTTATAGAGAGAGACAGAATGCATATTGAAGATTAAGAAATAGGTTTTTAAATTCTTATTCTCAAATAAGTACTCAAAATACATAGGAACACAAAAATAATTTCAATAATTACTTTTCTAAAGGTAATTATTTGATGTCTATGCAATATAAAGAGAATATTTGGGTTCTAAAATGAAACTACAGGTAACTGAAGCATCTGGAGAGAACACAAACGCCACAGGTAATGACAGGTTTGCCTGGACTGGAGAGCATTTTGCTACTGAAAGCTGGCTTTTTGTACAGCTATTTGTGGCCTTCTTTTGCTTAATCGAACTAGGAAAGGCAATACATTGGAGGGGGTTTAAAACCACCTACCTTAACTATCTACTCCTGGATGAAATCCACTTTAGTGCAGTGGTAAGTGTCCCCACCTGGCATGTGGGAGACCCGGGTTCGATTCCCGCCAGGGACACAGTGTTAAGGGTTGGACTCGATGATCCTTGTGGGTCCCTTCCAACTCAGAATATTCTGTGATTACTTGAGATCAACTACCCTTTCCACAAGTCCTTTCTCTCTATAAAGCAAACCTGGATGATTTTCCTAGACTACTTTTAATACATTTAATATGTATTCAACTGGAAAATTAACAGACATAACAAAATTATTTGGCTACTAATTAATTTTTGTGTTGTTGAATTGTCAAAACAAGCAACAAGGCCCCAAGCAGACTCACAGACTCTGCTACCCCTGTTCCACTCACATGGGGACTGCCCAGAAGCATGTCCATGGATGCAGCCAGCTGTGTCACAACAGGTCTGCAGCTGTGGGCAGCCTTGTGGAATCCCCCCTCCTTTGTCTGCTTTTGTGGCTGGATGCAGCTCATTCATGGCTATCAACTTTCCCAGCCCCATGAGGCTCTCTTTAGACTGCTGAGGTGGTCTACTTTGATCTTTAATCAAAACAATAGCATTTGTTTTCCGTGGGATTCATCACAAGCTTACATTTATGCATAAGCTTAGAATTACACCGGATATGCACACTCTGATCAAGTTTAAGTAATAGAGTGTATTTGAGGTTTCAGCATAACTTACAACTCATTAAACCACAAAAAAATGCTTGAATTGGAGTTGTTAAATATTTTTATTTTCCTCCCCTTATCATTTTCAGTATAAACACTCTGATACAAACTTGCTTCAGTGATTTATTCAATTTTCATTAAATCCATATGGATCATCCAATTATCCTACCCCTTACTATTAGTCAGAGTAGTCCTAACTAATTGACAGCTTTTTTCCAGGCTGTTTGTGCTTCTGGAAACTTTATCTCTCACAAAGTGGAGATTGTCCTTATCTACCTCACTGAGATGATCTACAAGCTGCGGGCTATTTGTGTCACTAGGGCAAACAGACAGCCACTGCAAACACTCCTCTGATGGATTGTCCTGATGAATCATTTGGGACCTACTTGAGAGAGCCAAGGGCAAGCCGAGAGATAAAAATCAGCACCAATTGATTTCCAGCAGAATCCTGAAAATCAGAGACATACCTCTCACTAGTCTCTTCAGACACACAGACTACACATCC
This sequence comes from Pitta sordida, assembly GCA_013390025.1. Classification (NCBI taxonomy): domain Eukaryota; kingdom Metazoa; phylum Chordata; class Aves; order Passeriformes; family Pittidae; genus Pitta; species Pitta sordida. Next base: position 13,305 of record WEKX01024445.1, read on the forward strand.
TCTTACAGTAGCTGCAAAAGCAAATCCCTATGAAAGACTGGTGGAATCATTCAATACTTAAAGAAACATGAACCGCTATGTTTTATCTTTGAAAACAACAGCATGCTGCGTTACCAGCTGTTTCAACCCACCAAACTACTCTAATGGAAGGTGGCAACATATTAGGGTTTGACCTTGGGAAATTGTTTCAAGGTATTTGGAGAGAACAGAAAGAACTCTAAAAGTGAACACAACGGCCAGATGGTTTTGCCTGGGAGACAATACAGTTACAGCATAAGGCAGCAAACTTGTAACAGCATCTCCTCACACAGTGACAAGTAGCATGGTGAGACAAAGAAGTACTTAGCAAAAAATAATTTTTAGAAACTAAAATGCTAGAGAATGTTTCCAAATAAGATGTCACTTTATACTGCATTACTAACAGAGTCAGAATTGACAATTTCAGCATTAAAAATTGTACTGTTAAATTATGGAGCAAATCACAGAATCATCTTAAGGAAAATTACGTTGCACCTACAGGAGGATAAGGAGATCAGACCTAGTCAGCATGGCTTTAGGAGAGGAAGGTCCTGCCTGACCAATCTCATTTCCTTCTATGATCAGGTGACCCGCCTGGTTGATGAGGAAGAGCTGTTGATGGGAGGTACCTGGATTTTAGTAAAGCCTTTGACATTGTCCCCCATAACAAACTCCTGGTGAAGCTGGAGGCTTGTGGCTTGGATGGGTTTACAGTGGACTGGATCAGGAGTTGGTTGGATAACAGAGCTCAGAGAGTGGTGGTTAATGGTGCTGTGTCCGTTGGAGGCCAGTCACTAGTGGGGTGCCTCAGGGTTCAGTGTTGGGACCTGTCCTGTTCAATATCTTTATTGGTGATCTGGACGAAGGGATGGAGTCTATTATCAGCAAGTTTGCGGACGACACNGTCAAGGGGCTGGAACACAGGCCCTATAAGGAGCCATTGAGAGAGCTGGGGTTGTTCAGTCTGGAGAAGAGGAGGCTGAGGGGAGACCTTATCGCTCTCTACAACTACCTGAAAGGGAGGTGTAGCCAGCTGGGTGTTGGTATCTTCTCTGCGGCTACAAGTGATAGAATGAGAGGACACAGTCTTAAACTGCGTCAGGGGAGATTTAGACTGGACATTAGAAGGAACGTTTTCACAGAGAGGGTGATCTCTCAGTGGAATGGGCTGCCCAAGGATATGGTGGAGTCACCATCCCTAGAGGTGTTTAAGAAAAGGTTGGATGATGTACTTGGTGGCATGACCTAGATATTAGGGTAGTGTGTTATAGGTAGGATGGGTGTTGGTAGCAGGATGACAACAGGTTATAGGTTGGACTTGATGATCTCTGTGGTCTTTTCCAACCTTACTGATTCTGCGATTCTATCAAAACCAGAAAGACCGCAGGCTAGTAAATGTTAAGGCCAGCCTATGCACTTGTAATGTTTCTGACTAATCCACACATTTTTACAGCTTGTTTCATAGTAGGAGTTTAACAAGCCATTCGTGTTCTGTGACATTAGAACATCTCTAGCAACTGTTAAAAATACTAGTAACACCCACATACCAGAGAAGATTCAACCTGCTTCTAAAACCTAGAAAGCAGTTCACTCATGTTCTTCAAAACTGAAAGTGGTATCAAAGACAAGAAAGAAGTTTCTTGCATTTTTTTCCATCTTGAAATGTACTTATATTATGTTTCCTAATACGCAAACAGAGGAAATTAAGTCATTAAAAAGGAAAAAGGCGCAAGAACAGTCAAGATAGGTACAGTTTATGCAATGGCTGTTCCAGTATGTGATAACCTTCTCTTACATTAGTTTAAATCCTAAGGTTTACAAAAATAAAATAATAAAAATGAATTAATAAATGTTATGTGACTACAGGCACAAATATAAAATAGTCTCAAGTAGTTTTCTGTTTAATATTGGCTTTAATATTATCATCACAGCTTCAATAATATCATAAGAGATTAATTCAACTAATTGTGCATGTCTGACACTGACATGATATAATACTTTCTATTAGAAACACAAACATGTGATCAACTGCAAGAGTCCTAGATGACAAGAGAGCCAAACTGATCCTCCCATGGAGGACAGAAACACTAAGTGAAGTTACACAAGATCAGGAGCAATATATGAAAACTCAGCCAGAAAGCTGAATAGAGAGCTTCTTATCATAAATATATAATTGGCCCAAGTTTTATAAATGTGAGATCCAGGAGATTACTTTAGGTAAATATAAAGTATTACAGGATACAATGGAAATACTCAATCTGATATTCAGAGGTCTCATAGATCAATTTCTACTGCGCTTATAGAAGTCTAAGAATTAAGACTCTGTATAAAGTTCCACAATAACTAAGGAAAATAAGCAAAAGGCTCTAAAAACATTCAGCACATTTGCATAATGCAGCCATATTAGTGCCTAATTCAGAAATATGCATAAACATCTTTAAATGGCCAAGTGAGAGCATAAAACATACCCAGAGTTAAATATGCCATGACTCTTTTGACCGGTGTATGTTATATAAAACAGTGGCCTCCAAAATGCCAAACAGCTGAAACACTTTCAGCATGGATGTTGAGTTGGGCTGATGAGCAACAGTCAGAGTATTGAGAGCCTACTAGGGCAGTGAGAAAGCCTTCATAATAGTGATTTCTCAGTAGAAACTGTCCAGGACTGACTAGTTTTGTAACTGGGCTTAGGAAATTCGATAGATGAAGTTTCCATGATTGTAGCTCCACTGTAGATATTAAACAATTTCAAAAATCTAAGTTTAAACTTGTACTGAAGCAAAGAACATTGTGTGTTAAGGAACATGGCTCATAAAATATAAACAAGTCTAAAATGTAATGTAGTGTATAACATTATAGGTCAAGAATGTATTTACGACAATTAAAAAATATGGGAATGCAATTAGTGTCACCATAAGCCTATTCACTAACAAAAGTTCTTTGTGAATTAAACAGAATTATTGTCACTATTTCCATATTTCTTAACTCAGCTGCATTGAGAAGGAAAATCCTAGCATTAAAAAACATTATTGCTTAAAGGATCACAGGTGTCTACTGTCCACAATCTTACAAAATGATTAGTAGACTGAGTCTGCACTAAAAGAATGTACACAGTATGAAACTTTCATCTATCAAGTTACTACTTATTTTAACAACCTACAGGAGCCAAGAAATAGAAAAATTAAGATGATGGCAAAAGCACAGAAGAGTTCGAAAAGATGTTTAAACTTACCTAATATAAAATTAGTAGAGACCTATATAGCAGAAAGTTAGAGTGACCAGCCAACATGCAAGTATACTCAATACTACATGGAAAGTATAACTCTAAAGAAATCACACTGCAAAATATAATTTATGAAGATCTTTAATCTTCTCACTCATTGAATAGGTGAAAATGACAGATGTAACTCCAGTTCTTCTTTTTTTTGTTTCCAATTACTTTCTAAGAGACAGATGTGTGATAAGAGAAAGCAATAATTACACCAAAGTCCCATATCAGCGTAGGAGAAATGAGTATGGTCTGTCCTTTTTTAACCACAGAAAAATTTGAATAAAATATCATAATATGAACCTGAGAAAAGATAGTAAACTTTTCACATCAATTGATTCAAAGGCCTATTAAATACAGCTGCTCTTAATCAGCTGTTGCTATCCATATTGCACAGGTGAAGAAACTCAATACATGAGTTGTCTATGGAGCTTCACAATGACAACTAGGAAGAAAGGAAAACCAACATTCAGAACTTGCTGCCTTCAAGCTGTACTCCACCAGAGCATTCTGCCTGTCTCATCTTACCACACAGAGGAGTCCAAGATCTTTACTGTCTATTAAAATGCATTTTAAAATTACGCACAGAAGAAAAGAAGTCTGATATTTAAGATCCATGATATTCAGTTGTATGTGATATTCACTAGAAAGTAAGTGTTACTTTCAATGAGCGCCATGAGAATTATAGGCTCTGTGGAGAAAATACTGGTATATAAGCTTCAGAACAAATTCCTGGTTTGTTGCTAACATACATAACGATTAGTCATAACCACACATAACTATTTTGCAAGGTAAGAAGACTAATGATATTAAAATAATGTCTGCAATGTATAAATGAAATAGGTAAAACCCCTTTTCCTATCACATGAATAACTGAACAATCCCTTTTAAAACTCAGTATTTTTTAAAACCATCCTGCTTCTTTATTCACAAAAATAGGATTTTATGTTTGTAACATATTTACCTAATTAGTAATATATACTGAGGAGCATTCTGTAAACCTAGGAAAAATCCACCACACAATTCCTCTGAAATTCTCAACATTTGGATTCTATATTTTCTATTTAAATTTAACATCCCACTGAGCCAAGCTATGGCTGCTTCTTAATTTCTTTAAAGCACCCTGACTAGAACACGTCATTACTTTAAGTCCACTTTTCAGGGAGGAATAATTCAATTATCTAATTTTTTTAGAGCTCTGGATCAATTCAAATATGTAATAAGTACAGTTTTAAAAGTCATCCATTCTCCAATTAGGACAAAATAAACTTAATATACAAGATATCTTATACTACCACTGAAGAAATAGAAGTGTGTGAGAGTTTAGATAAAAAAGAAATCCCCATCTGTTTCCTCTCACTTCTCAAACTAGAAGATACAAGCTTCAGTATGTGAGCTATAAATTCAAGAAAATTATCGGTACTCTGCTACAAAAAATATTTATTTCTTCTGATGGGATGATGATAGACTTTGGTCCCCCACCCTTGTTCTTCTCACTTGGCAATGAATGTGAACACTTTCCTCCACTCACCGAGAGTATAAAGTTATTTACTGACAACTCAAATACCTACCTGTTGCACCAACTTATCTCCTATGCCTGGTTCATGTCTCTTCTTAGGCATGCCACTGTCACTTTAAACAGATGATTCTCCCATCCTCTCTTTCAAATTCTTTCTGCCCCTTTTTCCATCACTATTATGACTATTATGCTCTCAATCTCTCAAGACTATGAACTATACTTTTTCCCCTCATTCTTTCTTTTCCATCCTCTCATCAGTTATCCAAAAATATCTCTAGTACCTACCATTTTATTGCCGTACACATTGCAGCTAGCACTGACATTCAGTAACTCATCACTTCTATTAATAGGGCCTTGTTCTGACCTTGAGCTATTCTCTCACAATCCTGTCTCAGTGACAAATTTTGTGCAAGAACACTATTGTCAAACCACATGGTTTTCACTCTGTTCAGTGAAACCTTGTCTACTTCCCTTTCAAAATTTAGATTCAGAGCACTGTCATAACACTTTTGAAAACACCATGTTTAGCCTGCTTTCCGGTGCCAAATTCCTCACCATCCAATCCACCTTAGATTATCCACACATCCCTCAAATTCCCTTTGTTAAGGTCCTCCATCAAAGGCCTTGTCAACATTTGAGGCAAACCGGGGGCTAAGCCGAAAAAAGAACAACCAAAAACAACAACAAAAAGCCACCCCTCCCCCAGTTCAGAAAAAAACCAAAGGAAAGTGTGGAAAGCACAAACTATTTACTTTAGTAAACAAACTGTTGTGAGAGAAAAAAACTGACATACCCCACAGTCCTGTGATGTGGAAGAGTCCTGCAGAACTCAACAAAATTCCACCAGACAGTCCCAGAAGAAACTTCTCAGGTGCCCAGAGAGCAGCCAGAACCCAGGTCCCAACAACTGGGAACCCTCAAGGGAAAAGCAGGAGACAGGCAGGAAGAACCGCTGGGGTAGGGAGAGTGTGGAGGCAATTGCAGGTCCTCTCTCTCTTTTAGTGGCTGAAGTGCAGCAAGGAAACATCCAAAGAAAAGACCACACAAAACTCTACTGAAGCACTCCCAACCAAGGGTCTCTTCTATCCACTTTAGTACAGTGGTAAGTGTCCCCNGCTGAAGCACTCCCAACCAAGAGCCTCTTCTCTGGTCTTATATATTGCAGCTGTGGTAGAGCAAGTAACGAGCTCCAACCCTTTGCAGTTGTGACCTGTGTGCTACTGGAAAATTTATATTTTTTTCCCCCCCTCCCACTGCCACTTCTGGGTTTTTTTTTCCTTTTCCAGATAGAGAGAGANGGGTCCCTTCCAACTCAGAATATTCTGTCTTATATATTGCAGCTGTGGTAGAGCAAGTAACGAGCTCCAACCCTTTGCAGTTGTGACCTGTGTGCTACTGGAAAATTTATATTTTTTTCCCCCCCTCCCACTGCCACTTCTGGGTTTTTTTTTCCTTTTCCAGATAGAGAGAGAGAATGATCTTGGACACTAAGGACCAGTATCCACAAGAAAATTCCCTCCCAGGCTGAAGCAAAGCACAAAGATATGGAATATATATACACAATTGAGTCACCCTAGGACAGGCCTCTTTTGTTAACACCTACCTTCAGCCTACATAAAAACAGTTGATTTGTTCTGACAAGTATATGGATTTACATCCAACTCTACTTACTTACACCCATATTCAGTCTCAGCTGATGAGGTGGTTTATACCAGAAATGCAACCTGATCTATATAAAGTGAAAGAAAAAGTATTGTTTATACTGTTTTTTTTAGCTCATTAACAGTCCATTCATACTATTTGTGTTGGTTGTAGTAATTGTCCATTTTTGCATCCATGTTCACACATTCATATATGAGACATGACATGCATTACTTCCAAACTACTGAAATACTGCATTACAAACTAGGTGCAGCTGTGTTGGGCCTGTCTGAGCCCATAGCAGCCCGCACAGTGCTGTGCCTTAGAATTGTGTTGATAACATACAAGTGTTTTTACTACAGCTGGGCACGCATCGGGACTAATCGGGACTTCCCCCCAGCTGAGGATGAGATTCTGGGAGGGGACATGAGCAGGCCAGCTGATCCAGACCGACCGAAGCGATATTCCATACCATATGACGTCAACTCAGATACAAAAGCTGAGGAAGGGAGCAGGAATTTGGGAGGGGTAGGGGTATTCATTGTTTCTGATGGCTGCCTTCTAAGACTGTCTACATGTGTAGGAGTTCTGCTTCCCTAGATGCGGATGGACATTTCTGCTCATGGGAAGTAGAGATTAGTTCTTTTGTTTTGCTTCTGCACATGCTTTTCTTTATCTTTGCTTATGTTAAACTGCCTTATTCCAGACCACCCTGTGTATATAATCTCACTATTCAGGACTGAGACACCGTTTGGGATCACAGTATAGATAAGGCTAGAAAGGACCTTGAAGATCATCTAGTCCAACCTATAATCCAACTAACCTATCATCTACATCTAGATCATATCACTCAACACCTCATCCAGCCTACCCTTAAACACCTCCAGGGTTGGCGACTCAACCACCTCTGCGGGCAACCCATTCCACATCTGAATCACTCTTTCAGTAAAAAACCTTTTCCTAATATTAAGTCTAAACTTTCCCTGCTGAAGCTTAAGATCCTGATATCCTGCCAGGGTAAAACCCATTACAGCACCTGAGCATAATATCTATCATCACTAGGTAATGCGACTAAAGTACTATTTCATCTGACTACATGCTACTCTGCCTATTACATCTAGTATTCATCCTCAGCTTAACAAATAGATTTATATTAATAACTTTCTGGGTTATTTTTTCCTAAATGCTATTTTGCAGTGGAGAGACTTGATATCATCAATTAAAATCCCATACTTGCATCTCTTGAACAACACATCACACACCTGACTGGATTTGAAAGAAAAACTACGTCTCATTAATTTTCTAAATGAGCCTCATAAATGTTATATGCATCAAACATTAGTTCATTCATCAAGAGAGGGTTCTGCTATTCTGTTAGTTTAGCGTTTTACATAAGAATTAGACTGCATACTATTGTTTGCTATCCTTCTATATATTGTTTGGGTTTTTTCCAAATGTGAAAAAGATCAAATGCAAAACCACTCAGAATATGAACATGTAATCTATCAAACATACACAATCCCCTACTTATAGCTTGCTACATTGTAGGAATCATTTTTATAATTTTGATAGTTATGTAATCCCATCTAAACAAACAATAATTCAGATGGCTCAGCATGATTGCCTGTGTGCTGAAATGACAGAGATCAGAGCTAGATAGTTCTAAAACAGAACTATCATACTATTGTAGATGTTGCTCAACCCATTACACAGCCTGTAGAAGGCAGTGTGGGAAAAGGCAGAGATTACATTATTGCACTGCCAGCACCTCACTCATCTTGGACACAGAGCTATGGAGTTTCAGCTTGCATTTGAAAAAGACAGTGAAAAGGCTACACTGAAATGTAGAGCAAATTTCTATAACAAAGCAAAAAAAATGTCTGTAAAATTTATAAATGAAAATATAAAGGACATTTTCTGCAGCTTATAAAGACATGCCCCAAATTTTAAAGTGGCCTACTGCTGAACATGAAATACGAGTACTAGGTGACCAGACCATGGAAAATGCCCTCAACCAATTTATGAAATGGCTTTTCTCTTCAGATCATGAAGAAATATACACCAAAAGAGCCATGTATCATGGAGTTGAAAAATGAAAAAATGGAACAAAGAGTGAAAAAAGTAGACTAGTAGTTTCTTTTATCATAAACTTTGCTGAACACACTTTAGGGAAACAGAGACAGCTACAACACAGAAGAACAAGGACAGGTGCATGCTCCTTGGTGAGCATTCGGCTGAGCAATAACTCAGTCCCTTTAAGAAGCTATGAGGTTAATATACAGCTGAAGCACATCAGCAGGGAGAGAAATCCAATCTCCTCAGAGATTATTTATGACAAAGTGCACCTAACTGAGGTCCAATTTGTTTGTGGAATTGCAGTCATTCCATTTCAACTAAACAACAAATGAATCTGCCTTGCAGAGTATTAGTTCAAGATATAAAAGAAAACAAAAGAGAGAAAACAGATACAACACTTCATTTACACACCAATTTACAGGCTAACTTACAGAAATGATTGATAAAGCAATTTTTTGGAAGCAGAGAACTATCTAAAACAGAAGGCCTTCAAATCATACCTCATTTTTTTCTTGTGTAGAATGAGAACTTTTATTTCAGATTCATTAATGTATATTCATTGGCTTAAAATCCATACTTTGCCTCCATCTTTTATTGTTTCCTAATATACCTTACATGGTTAAATTGCAAATTTTGTCAAACTGAGAAAACTAGCATAATTCTTGTTTTATATAAAACACACTCTAAGATAAAACCTTTTGAAGTACCAGGGCACAGCGTGTGCTGGCAGCTTCCCATGGGAAGGGACAGTCAGCAGGGGCTTCCTCAGGGCAGAGCCACGCTCCCCAGCAAGAAAGTAAGGCATCTCGGGGGGCAGCTATTGCAGCCCTTGGCATCAGGCACCTCATACTTAAATTTTATTACATTTGCTATCTTAAAGCAGACTATTTTAAAGAGTTCACATTTTACATTCGATATGCTGTAAAAATATTAAAATCACATAACATTGCCTAATGTATCAATCAACATTTGATTACTTGGCTTGATTTTATTCAAGCCTAACTTTAAGTACATTCACAGATATTAAAAACTGGAAGGGAATTTTGGTCACCAATTACAGGGTTTGGCCAATTTCTGCTCCTTTTCTTGTCCATGTCATTCATTGCAAGAAATTTCATTTCTCCTTGCAAAGTTCATATGAGCATGAATCTAGTTACCAAAAATGACCATATATCCAGTAGTAAACAAAAATAGTCAAGGATAAACTGGGCAACTTTACAAGAGAGGCACTACTGCAGACTTAAAATTAGAGTAGAAAAAACCTGGAAGTGTTCAGAAATGGTAACAACTGGTTCCAGAAAACACTCACAGGTCCACAGAAGATGAGTGGAGAAAATAGCAAGTGTCCACCAATTAAAAGCAAAGGTGTAAATTCCGAGTCATGCTACCAAAAATAGCAAAGCAACAGCGCACAAGATTTGCTTTTCAGGAGAAGTAATGAAAAAATACTTCTTAAAAAACTACTTAATTGTCCTTCACACTTGTTTTTTTCTTGGTGGCCTCACTTATCAGTTCTGAGGTATTTCCCAATAAAGTTCATTTCAAACCATAAAATGTGTGGTGTAGTCAGTCTCTGAACTCCTAATCTCAAGACTTATTTTAGCTTTGGTAGCAACTGACATAATATGACAGAAGAATATAAATTATATCAAAGATAAATATTTGTAGTATGCAACATCTTTCAGCAACTCTAATTTTAACAAAACAAACATGAAAGACCATAGCTTTAACAAAATCCCACAATTAGCAGTAATTAACAGCTCTTATTACTAACAGATATACAAAATACAGTTGCTTGTCACGCTTTTATCTCTAACTACCTTTAACCATAAAGTTATCTCCTCTTGTAGGATTGCTATTTCAGATCAACAATTAATATTCTAACCTGAAATAATATTTAACACTGGAGAGGAAGCAGGGGACAGGGTGGGCAATTTAAAGGTTAGTCTAAATATTTTAACTTTGGTCCATATCTGTATTCATTACTGCAAAACCAAATGTATCAACTGATTAAATGTACTGCAGGACAGCATTAAGCAGGATATTCTCAAATCAGTATTTCACTGAACTTTCTGACAGACTACATTTAATGTCTTTTCAGGTTACAGCATTTAAAGGGCTGATAACATTTAAACACAGGACAGAAAATATGCTTTTTTGGAAACCACAACTTAAAAGTCTTTTCATAATTGCATTTTTTTCATATATAGATTTAAATTGTCTTATTGTCTCTTCTATGCAATTTGAATAAAGAAATATACAGTAAAAACTACATGAAAAAGCCATTTCACAGATAACAAAATTCTTTGAAGTAACAGTTATGGAAACAACTTATTGTATGCAAAGTAAAACAAATCTGTCTTTATGGAGAACTGTCAGAACACACAATAACGTACTGATTAGATAACTGATGAGTCTAACATATTGATATTTTGTAGCAACCACGCAAATTACTCTGTGCTTATCTAGAAATTGGCTAGTTCTGTATCAATGAGGAGTTCTCATTTCATCTGGTGCTTTCTAAATTGGTTGTGGAATCTTCAAATAAGAAGATACATCTTCCATTCAATAAAGAACAAAAATAATCTAAGTGGCATTTTTTTCAACAGTTTGGAAAAAGAAATATGCTCCAATTATATATGAACATATGAAAGTTTAAAATTAGTCAATACATATGTCTTTCCCAAGACTATCTCTTTCCCTAAACAGTTCTTGCCTAGACAGCTCCTCTTGTGTACAAGAACTGACTGAAGTGTACATATAAGAAAATGGCCTCACCATGACCAAAACTGTAGCCCTCCATTATAAAGCAGGCATCGTTGAATGAGGAGGAGAGCTCAGGCTGATTCGAGTACTAAAGCACCTCTATTGCTATGATTATGGCTCTTCTGACAAACAAGATGAATTACAAATATATTCCCTCCAGCTCTCTTGTCCAAGACCAACACAGCTCTTGACAGCCAGATACTAGAACCCAATCTGCTTTACCCAGTCTCCTGGGTTACACAAGAATTCTGGTATCCACCTTTTGTTTTCTCTAAATATGCCTTTTTGGTGTTTTGCCTTCTTTAAAGGGACTGAATGCTTATGATTAATGACATTCAGTCACCTGCAGTAACCACACAGGGTGCTGTAAGACTATTGGTGCTAAAGCAGTGCTTTGCTCACAATGTGCACAATGGCAACCCAGGTGCTGAGGGTGTGCACACCTGCCACCACAGGTTACAAACTGGGTGGTAAACGAAGATGAAGAATTACGCAAATCCTGTGAGACGGGGTAGTGTTTCTTTTTCCTTACACAGATGACTCAACTATGATAATTCCCTGGAACATTCACACTTAGGCTGAAGGCATTCTTCTCTTCATGATAAGCCATAATAGTAAAAAATCCACTTCAGTATAGTGGTGAGTGTCCCTGCCTGTCACGTGGAAGACCAGGGTTTGATTCTCTGATGGGGAGGCAGTGGTGCCGTTTAAGTGTTGGACTCAATGATCCTTGTGGGTCCTTTCCAACTCAGAATACTCTGTGATTCTGTTTGATTCTGTGCTAACAGATTCAGCTGGACTGATATAAGAGGTACAGGGGAGGTGAACCACATGGAAGGGTGGTCAGCTTCTCTCTGTCCTATATCCTCTTTTCCAGGCAGAGGAGGCTGGCTGCCATCTCAATTTGGTCCAGTTGGCAGGGTATTAGCAGTTTCTCCTCATGTGTTGGTTTAACCCACTTTTATCAGTAATGTTGTAGCATTTCTTCTTAGTAAAGAGTTTTGTCACTTACATCCAGGTGTATTTGGTCTCTCTCTCTGTATTGGAGAAACCGGGGTATTGAATCTGAGGGAAGAGACTTCTGTCTCTATAAATTGTCTCCAACTGAGACACCCAGGAGGAGATAAAAGGTCTTTAGAATAAAATGGAGTAGACACTCCCTTTCCTGAATTAAGCAAGCTTCTGCGTAGGAGTCTGTTTGACAGCTGTTGGACAACTGTAGGAAGCATCTCTGGCAAACGTGTTTCAACGAGTCTCTAGGATAATACTGTATTACCATCTAAAAGCATAACTTAGTCACTGCTTTTACAGCTTTGAGGAAAATAAAGCATGATCTTCTTGATTTATTTTTATTTTATATCCTCTGAATCATCAGCATTTGGTACTTAAATAGTAATTAATTAAATAAATTATAACAACATCACCGGACTTCATCCTTCCAGCAAATCTGTGAAATATTTTTCCTCTTTATTTCCTCACTAGGCTTTAAAGTACAGTCATACATCCATATTCGCTGCTTATGGGTCTCCTGCAAGTCCCGCGAAACGCACAACCTGCAAACACGGCTGCACCATGAATATGGCAACTTATTGCCATGAATATGGCAACTTAGAAACACTGCAACACCCCAGGGCCCTTACGGCGGTGGGGTGCGTCGGTGTCAGAGCTTTTGTGGAAGCTACGATATGCCTGCTGGTCCCTGGGGACAGGAAGTTCCCGGTTGCATTCCACAGGCACTGCGTTGCAAGAGCGCTTTTCCTGGGGCTATGTATATCACTAGGTGTGCCAGGTGCCAGGCACGCAGCCCCTGGGGAAAACACAGCACTTGGCACTTGGATTCCACTACAGTTAACATACCTTCTGCCACCAGCATCACCTCCCTCGCCTGTAGCTAGGAAAGAGTAACATAGACACACAGAGAGGCTCCTGTCATGGGTGGGCAGGCAACCTGGGCTGCCTGCCACAGCAGAACAGCACCGTACCATGCCTCTTGTTACAGTAGACTTCCCCACTTCTGGCACAGGCAGGCAGGTGCCCCAGGCTGCCTGCCGCAGTAGAATGGGACCACGCTGTGCCATGGCGTCATGGGACTATACACCGCCTCTGTGAATAGCTGGATAGTGAATAGTGAATAATGCTGGGACTGACACTCAAGAAGACAGAGCAGGGCCCTGTGTGCTCTCAGCCAGCGTCCGGAGGGTGTCAGTCCCCTAGCTAGGTTCAGAATGACGGGAGGGCATGACTTATGCAGAGACGCACTGGGTATCAGTGCCTGCCTGCAGCCTGAGGCAGACAGGGCAGCTGGCACTGATGCTTCCCCGCACGGGGCCCTGAGTGTCCTGAGGCATGCCGCAGCAGCGTGTGTTAGACTACGTATAACCCTTCCCCAATAGGGACCAGACATGGAGAAACACAGGATAACTCCTCCCTGCTCTGGAGCAGGGAAATGACCGTAGCACAGGACTGCACTGTCTCAAATTTGTAAAAGGATATGAATAAATTGATTGTTTCAGCTGTAATGCACATCAAACCCCCAGAAAGCTGAACATAAGAATCCTGCAAAAACCTAGAACAGAAATTACTCCTCAGTTGTTCTCTCTTCAACTTTTTAGACGAATTATAAAAAAAAAA
>WEKX01024445.1:28047-59547 GCA_013390025.1 Pitta sordida
CACCATCTAACACCCGTACAGAGACCGAACGAACACCCCAGAGTAGTAAACATAAACCTAGATCCCTCACAGGTGCACAGTCCACTCCGAGCCAAGAGAGACCCACAGGACCATCCAGCCCTACACCCCCCAGCTAGACCATGGCACTAAGCTCCTCATCCAGTCTTCTCTTAAACACCTCCAGGGACGGTGACTCCACCACTTCCCTGGGCAGTCCATTGCAATGTGCAATCACTCTCTCTGTGAAAAATCTCTTCCTAACATTCAGTCTAAACCTCCCCTGGCGTAGCTTAAGGCCATGTTCTCTCGTTTTGGTGTCATCAGCCTGAAAGAAGAGGTCCACACCCGCCTGGCGGCAACCTCCCCACAGATAGTTGTGAACAGCAATGAGGTTGCCTCTGATCCTCCTCTTCTCCAGGCTGAACAACCCCAATTCCCGTAGTCGCTCCCCATAGGGCTTGCCCTCCAGTCCTTTCTCCCCGTAAAGGTCTTATTTCTCTCCATATATATATATCATTCAAGTATTTCTAAATTTAATTCATGCTTCATCTTAATTGACCCAGGACAATCCTTGAATGACAAAACCTTACATTTTGAAGTGACAATAGATCTGTTTTCATTTTGGAAAATCAAGTCTACTTGTAATTTCTTGTTCATTCAACAAAAAGGCTGTAAACATAACATATTCTTTCTTGAAGAATTCTCATAATTTATTAAAAAAATTTGAGTAAATCATGCAAGGAGAAATGCTTTGATTCATAATACTCATCTCAGCATCTCATCAAAATAATGAAAGGCCAGTGTCATAAATGGAATACAAAGTTCACAAGTATCTGAGGAGTACTAAGGACAAGAGCAGAAGATGGAGATTGTAGAGAAACTGTTTTAATTTTTTAGGGGAAAAAAGTGCATGAATACATTTTTTTTAAGATCACCTTCCTGTTATTGAAACCATACTTGTCCTCCATTTTTCTAAGGAATTTGAAAATTAAAATTTTATTTCAATTAATTTTAATTTAATTTTAATTAAACACCTTCAATTGAAAATTAAATATTTTCAAATTTGTAAAAGGATATGAATAAATTGATTGTTTCAGCTGTAATGCACATCAAACCCCCAGAAAGCTGAACATAAGAATCCTGCAAAAACCTAGAACAGAAATTACTCCTCAGTTGTTCTCTCTTCAACTTTTTAGACNTGCCCACGTGCCCCACGAGTGCATGCCAGTTCTGCTCCACAGGGAGTGCCAGCGCCACCCCTCAGTGAAGTAGAGGCACTGTGCATGCATCAACCAGGAAGCTCTGTGAATAACTGAATAAGCTTTGTGGGAAAATATTCCATGAATCACCGAAGACGTGAATGAGAAGGCATGAATGAGCGAGGCATGACTGTAATCCATTACCAGTCCCAAATGCAAAGCTTATGCCAAAGGGTAAAATAAATATGCATGGTTAAAAACTATAGACTATAATGCATAGACAACAGTAACATTAAGTTGATTTAAAAGTTTAAAAATGTGAGTNCCAGGTTTTAAGAATGCTGACCAGAGCTCAGGGACACCCCTTCCCCACCACAGAGGCAGGGCGAGCACACATGGGGCAGCATGGGGCCCCTGGAGCCAGCACGAACACCGGGGCCGGGCCAGGGGAGCAGTGGCGTGGGACTTGGGCTGCGAGCACACACAGTCGCAGNCATGACTGTAATCCATTACCAGTCCCAAATGCAAAGCTTATGCCAAAGGGTAAAATAAATATGCATGGTTAAAAACTATAGACTATAATGCATAGACAACAGTAACATTAAGTTGATTTAAAAGTTTAAAAATGTGAGTTATTGATATATAAATAGTACTTTTTGGGGTTTTGGAACTTGTTTGCTGCAATTAACCTACAAAATCTCAAGGTAAAAATCAAAGGCTTAAATTACTTAGAATGAGAAGCTGCCTAACACATTGATCTAAAATCCTTCTAATGCAACAAAAAATCATAGGATTGACAACTACTCTTCCAAAAATTTAATAGTTCAAATTTTCAAGGAGAAATAAATTAATCATTGTCATGGGGAGAGGCCTTTTGTTCTATTGTAAGACTTTTCTCCTTTTTAGTGGAACAGACAATAGGTATCTCTTCTTATNCACTTCTTTGCGAGTTTAGCATTTCATGACGCCCGTGGCCTGTCCTGTTCCTCACGAAGGATGGGGTATAACTGCATATACTTCTTTTAAAGGGGCAACCCATGAGGTTTTTACTTCCTTTTTAATTAGTTCCATCCTCTGAGCTATATTGCACTTAGGATAATTTTAGTACGTATCTTCAACTGTAAGATTGTCATTCTAAACAACATCCTCTTCTGTGCCTCTCAGCTTTCTTACAGCTTCTCGATTTAAAAACTTTTTGGCAGTCCTCTTGATGTCAAGTGTCAACAGTTTGGTTTTAGATGAGGTCAACCTCTCTTACATAGGTGCGCTTTATTTGGAACAGTCCTTCACAAAATGTTTCTTCCAC
Source organism: Pitta sordida (assembly GCA_013390025.1). Classification (NCBI taxonomy): domain Eukaryota; kingdom Metazoa; phylum Chordata; class Aves; order Passeriformes; family Pittidae; genus Pitta; species Pitta sordida. Next base: position 30,553 of record WEKX01024445.1, read on the forward strand.
AAAATGTTAAAAGCCTTTATATATGAGTTTAAACATTGGGTTGATAAGCAGTCCTAGTACTCAAAAGAGAGAGCTTTTATTTCCAAATTTCTAACCTATTTTTGTATTTTGGACAGGTTGCTTTTAGACTCGTTTCCACAAAAATAATTATTTAATTCCCAGAGTGTCATTTACTAATCCCTTTCTAGAACATAGAAGGTTACTTACTATCCCTCAAAGGACTGACAGGCTGTTACTAACAAGCATTTCAAACTAAAATTGCAATTTACAAACAGAAATAAGTCACAGATATACCTAAATCCCAGAAACCATAGATGTGGATGTTCAAGTACAGCCCACCTCTTGTTAACAACTCTTCAAGAACACTGGACTTAAAAAACCAGTTTTAAAACAAAAAACTTATTTACTCCAAGGACTAGCTTGGAACAAAACAGAAAAACGTTTCTTGCTTGATGCCCAATGGAATCACTACAGATATTTATTGTTTAAAGTATTAAAGCTTCAGAGACATTAAAGACACCAGCTTCTTCCCATCAATATGTAAAGCACTTGGATGTAAAGCATTTGCAGTTTTGTTGGCTTGACACCTAGTTTCATACACCAAAACCACAAAAAACCCAAAATTGTTCTCCATTTGTGCTGATATTCTTAATTTGAGGTAGATCACAAATAAACCTGGCATTCTTTGAGTTTCTTTAAATCTGATCACACTAGGGATGCAATGGAGAAATCACAATGCAGCAAGGCATGACTGTAATTTAGATTCTGTGAGCTGATACATGATGTTCTATTCTTCAGTTCAGTTTCTTAGCATCCTTCCAAAATTTAGTTGCTTCTTATGTTGTGGANAAAATAGAAAATAACAAAAACACCAACAAATCAACAACAAAATATAACCTGAAAAAGAACACTTGTGCTCTAAAACTTCAATTGCTCATAGAACTTTTTCTAAACTTAGGAAAAAAATAAGCCATGAATAGAGAAGCAATCATAATCAATCAAAAAAAAAATAGACATACAAAGCAAAAGAAACACAGTTGTGTGTCCTGTCAATTTACATGACTTGTTTTTCTTCTGCCACTTAAAAAACTTTGAGATCTGCATGGCCTACTTTCAGTGCCATTTCAGACAGGATGCATGCTATCTACTTTGGAGGTGTCTGTTTCTGCTAGTTCCCTTATGCACTATAGTGAATAGAGAGAAAGTGGTTGTGGAGTCAATAAATAAGTTGTCATTAACAAATGATAGAGATATTATTGATTTGGTAAACAGGAAACCCTGCAAAGAATAAAAGAAGGCAGAAACACAGGACAGTCTTCTGCCAGTCGCTCCCACTGCCCAAACCCCGCGCCACTTCCCCCCACCACCCGACCCCGGTGATTGTGCCCGCGCCGGCCGCCCCGCGGGAGCGCGGGCGCACAGCACGGTGGGAGCGCGCGAGCGGTGGAGCAGGCATGCGGCGCAGCAGGGCTGGAGCGCGTGGTTTCTGCAGCTTGCAGTGGCGTTTAGAGNTTCTTTTAAAGGGGCAACCCATGAGGTTTTTACTTCCTTTTTAATTAGTTCCATCCTCTGAGCTATATTGCACTTAGGATAATTTTAGTACGTATCTTCAACTGTAAGATTGTCATTCTAAACAACATCCTCTTCTGTGCCTCTCAGCTTTCTTACAGCTTCTCGATTTAAAAACTTTTTGGCAGTCCTCTTGATGTCAAGTGTCAACAGTTTGGTTTTAGATGAGGTCAACCTCTCTTACATAGGTGCGCTTTATTTGGAACAGTCCTTCACAAAATGTTTCTTCCACAAAATGTTAAAAGCCTTTATATATGAGTTTAAACATTGGGTTGATAAGCAGTCCTAGTACTCAAAAGAGAGAGCTTTTATTTCCAAATTTCTAACCTATTTTGTATTTTGGACAGGTTGCTTTTAGACTCGTTTCCACAAAAATAATTATTTAATTCCCAGAGTGTCATTTACTAATCCCTTTCTAGAACATAGAAGGTTACTTACTATCCCTCAAAGGACTGACAGGCTGTTACTAACAAGCATTTCAAACTAAAATTGCAATTTACAAACAGAAATAAGTCACAGATATACCTAAATCCCAGAAACCATAGATGTGGATGTTCAAGTACAGCCCACCTCTTGTTAACAACTCTTCAAGAACACTGGACTTAAAAAACCAGTTTTAAAACAAAAAACTTATTTACTCCAAGGACTAGCTTGGAACAAAACAGAAAAACGTTTCTTGCTTGATGCCCAATGGAATCACTACAGATATTTATTGTTTAAAGTATTAAAGCTTCAGAGACATTAAAGACACCAGCTTCTTCCCATCAATATGTAAAGCACTTGGATGTAAAGCATTTGCAGTTTTGTTGGCTTGACACCTAGTTTCATACACCAAAACCACAAAAAACCCAAAATTGTTCTCCATTTGTGCTGATATTCTTAATTTGAGGTAGATCACAAATAAACCTGGCATTCTTTGAGTTTCTTTAAATCTGATCACACTAGGGATGCAATGGAGAAATCACAATGCAGCAAGGCATGACTGTAATTTAGATTCTGTGAGCTGATACATGATGTTCTATTCTTCAGTTCAGTTTCTTAGCATCCTTCCAAAATTTAGTTGCTTCTTATGTTGTGGAATATTCAACTGGATGGAAAAATGGTTCTGAATATTTCTAGGTTACAGTGCAATGTGCCTAATGAGAAACTTAAATTTCAGTTTCTCAAAAACTAAGATATGTAGTCCTAAAAGTCCTTTTCAGTCTGTAACTATAATTGCACTCTGCTCATTTATAGGAGTGCTTAATTAGTCATTAGTCACATTGACAGAATGCATACCCTGTCTTGCAGAATTAAATATGACACAGCAAAATATTTTAGGCATGTGTTGCTAACTATGTGTTTTTGACAAACAGAATATTCTGGGAACACAGCCATCAGAGACCATGAGATTCTGGTCTCATTTGAAACTGTCTGACATGACAAAAAAGTTTAGAGTAAACCTTTTTATTGTCTCACATCAAGATCAACAGATAAAAATCTACAGAAATGTTAAGCTCAGACTATTCACAATTAGAAATAGGAATTTTACCCATTATTTCTTTTTTTGGATAGTAAATAGTGTAATGAAGGAATTACCATGAATGTTTATGTCTAGCATCTAGCACTACTGGGTAATTTGAAGAGTGCAGGGAAGTGAAGATTGGCTGATGGGTTTAATTTGGACTTGTTCTTTTACTAATTTAAAGTAAATCTAGCTAAATCATTTTGACAAAAAACAATCTGAATATTTTATTTCCAAAGAGTTTAGTTTTTTTCAGAACCTCTTACTGGTTTGGGATAAATTGACAAAAATAAAGATTCCCACATAGTATTATTGGCTTCAAATATGCGACGCTAGTGAATAAACTTTGTCTGTTAGTAAACTTTGTTTTGTAGCAATATGATTTACAGCCCAACACTGTGTAGTTCTGAGTAATTCTTATATGTTATAGAAACTAAATTTACAGGAAAAGGTGGACAAGAAGTTCTTTGCCATATAAGTCATAGTACCGTACTAAAACCAGTGTTCCCAGTACTGTCCAATCTCATGTAATAGCAGTATTCCTGTTAGAGTGATTCCAGAGTAGGGCTACAAACATGATCAGAGGGCTGGAGCACCTCTCCTACGAAGAAAGGCTGTGAGGTTGTTCAGCCTGGAGAAGAGATTTTGACAAGATCTTAGGCCTTCCAGTACCTAAAGGGAGCCTTTAAGTGCAGTGGAGAGGACTCCTTAACCAGGGCACATAATGACAGGACAAGGGATAATGGCTTTAAACTGAAGGGCTGCAGGTTTAGATCAGGACTGTGGGGGTGGTGAGACACCGAAACAGGTTGCCAAGGTAAGTTGTGGATTCCTGAATGTTTCAAGACCAGACTGGACAAGGCTTTAAGCAACCTGTTCTAGAGGAAGGTGTTCCTGCCCACACCAGTGGGGTTGGAACCAGATGATCTTTAAGATCCCTTCAAACCCAAACCATTCTATGATTCTATGTACATTTGGGTTTTTCCTACAGCTATATTAGGCATGAGAAAGGTAACGATCTTTGCAAAATATGTAGTCCTTGTAGGTTTTGTGGTCAACAAAGACTGTCCTACTCCCAAAATTTTCCCTTACTTTTCAACATATTTCTCCTAAAATCGTATGACAGTCATTTACAGTAACCTTTTACTCCCTTTAGACAGCCTAATTGGTATAGTTTGCTAACAGCTTAAGCCTGAAGAGTTCCTGACAGATCTCATTCCCTTCACACAACTTGACTACCACAAAAAGATATCTGCAGCATCTAGTTTCCCTAGATGCTTACACAAAACTATAAGAACAAGGCAAACATAATTCATGGTGATATGCTTTTGGCTACTAGTATAACCCAACATGAGCATTTTACATGAGTGTGTTACCAAATCCTTTCTAAATACAGTACCTAAAACTGCAGACATTCATCAAGATTTAGGAATACCATTTATATATTAACTCTTATATATGATATTCTCTATTCTTTTACTGAGAATTCCTAGCACTTGCTTCACTTTTTGGTCTGCTATTGAGCATTTAGTTTTCAAAGAATTATGTGTATAATCCCACACTTTCTTTACCATGTGATAATGGTCAAATCAGAGTCCATAATTTTAGATACAGAGATAAAATTCCTTTTTTCTGCCATTTACATCACCTTAAATTTAACTATACTCATTTCCATTTGCCATTTTATTTGCTGTACACTCAATTCAATAGTTCTTTGCAAATTTTTCATTGTTAATGCGACCTTAACTACCTAGAGTAAGTTAGTAAATCAACAGCAAATTGACTTATATCACTGCTTACTTTTTTTCATATTATTGATTAATATATTGAAAAGTCTGTATTCAAGAAAGGTCTTTCAAACTTCAAGAATACTGGAAACCTGGAAAAACTGGAAAATGTATGATCAAAGCATCATGCATTTTGGCAATCACCAACCATATGAAGTTCAACAACGGGAAGTGCCAGATTCTGCACTTGAAATGGAGCAACCCTACATGTATGTATAGGCTGGAGAATGAGATGCTGGAAAGCACAGAATCACAGAATATTCTGAGTTGGAAGGGACCCACAAGGATCATCGAGTCCAACTCCTAAGTGAATGGCCCATACAGGGATTGAACCCATAACCTTGGTGTTAGGTGCCAACAGCAGTGCCACAGAAAGGGACCAAGGGGTCCTGGTCCACAGCAAGTTGAATATGAGTCAGCAGTGCTCTGGCAGCCAAGAGGGCCAAACGTGTCCAGGGTGGGAGGGGATCAGGAAAAGCATTCTCAGCAGTTAAGGGAGGTGATTTTCCCACTCTGCTCTTCACCATTGTGGCCTTACTTTGAATATTGTGTGCAGTTTTGGTCACCACAATATAAGAAAGGTACTAAGCTATTGGAGAGTGTCCAAAGAAGAGCAATGGAGAAGGTGAAGGATCTAGAGGGGAAGCTGTACGAGGAGTCGCTGAGGTCACCTGGTCTGTTCAGATTGGAGGAGACTGAAGGGGGATCTCATTGCAGTTACAACTTCAATGAGGGGAGGGGAAGAGGAGGGACCAGCACTGATCTCTTCTCTGTGGTGATCAGTGACAGAACCAAAGGGAATGGCCTGAAGTTCTATAAAGGGAAATTTAGGTTGGGTATTAGGAAAAGGTTCCTCATTCAGAGGGTGGTTGGGCACTGGAACAGCCTCCCCAGGAGAGTGGTCACAACACCAAGTCTGACAGAGTTCAGGAAGCGCTTGGATGATACTCTCAAGGCACATGGTGTGATGCTTGGGGATGGTCCTGTGGCAGGCTAGGAGTTGGACTCGATGATCCTTGTGGTCCCTTTTAACTCAGCATATTCTATGATTCTGTGATTTTAATCAAGTATAATCCTTGCAAACCTGTCCACTTAAACACAGTAACTATTTCATTTCCATTATAACCACTGGTAATGCACCAGAGTGAACACCTTTTATAAATTTCAGCCAAATGTATTAATTAATAGGATGAGATCTCAAAGCATTACTCTATATCCTCTCCAAAAAAGAAAAAAATTTCCTTTCACAACAGTCATGTTTGTTTGTCCAAAAGCATATTGTATCTATCAATTCATTCATTATATTATCCATTTAATAATCAATCTAGAAAATTAAAAATCCTCACTTCAAATGCATTCAGATGGCAATAGGAAGAGTTTTTGTTTTGCAATGATCAATCAAACAAAATAATGGAGGTAATCAAATGTTTTCCTTAGAATAACAGAAAGAGCACAATTATATCCAAAAAGTGCTTTATTTTCACACACAATTTCCTCAGTCTGTATTTCTGCCTAAAGATTATGTTACACATTTGTAACAACTGCATAAATGGTCTGCATTAATGAACAGACATTTCAGTCATTTATAGAACTGCTAATATTTTAGCCTATGAAATCACTATGTAAATTAAACTAATTTCTACAGCAGCCAATTGACTTCAAACAGCTGCAAAACCCAGGATTTTTCTTTTTCTAAAGAAATCTGCATACTATTGTGTTTTGTATCACAGCTAAACAGCACCAGCATTGTCCTCTACTGAAACAAGACAGACCTTGAAGCCATAGTGCATATTTTACGTGCTTGCTGTGATGCTCACAGAATCACAGAATATCACCTTACCATCTGTTCACATTAATCTCATGAACAAATCTGCTCAAAAGTATGCCAAATACAATCAGATTTATGGTAAAAATATTTGTCATTAGAGACAAAAAGGATCACTAGAAATGATACAGTTCTGTATACATCTTTAGTCAGTCACCTTTAAGCTTGCATTACCATAAATAAGAGTCTTTTTATTTCTGAAAATACCCACTTAACAATGTGGACAGGATATGCAGGCTACTCCATTAGCTCAGTGACTTTAATGACCAAATGCCCCTACAGAGGAAGAACCTGTCTTGGCCTCTTGATTTCCTTCTTCCTCCCATCATTCACTCCAACACACTAGCAAAATAAGCTACATCTTTGGAAAGAATATTAAAATGGTTTAACTTAAGGAATCCTGTTGAAAACAATATAGGGAGTCTCATAGATTCTCAATATCAAAAAGATCATAGAATCATAGAATAGTTTGAGCAGTAAGGGAACCAAAGGTCTTCTAGTATAAACTCCCTGCAATGAGAAAGGACATCTTCAACAAGATCAGGTTGTGCAGAGTCCCTCCAACCTAACCTTGAATGTTTCCATGGATGAGGCATTTACCATCTCTCTGGGCAAGCTGTGCAAGTGTTTTACCAGCCGCATTGTAAAAAACTTCTTATATCTAATCTAGATCAACTTTCCTTGAGTTAAAAACCACTACCCCTTGTCCCATTGCAATACGCCCTGCTAAAACACTTGTCCTCATCTGTGTTATAGATTCCCTTTATGTTCTGAAAGGCCACAGTAAGGTCTCCCCTGGAGCCTTCTCTTTTTCAGGCTGAACAACCCCAACTCTCTCAGCTAGTCTTCATAGAAAATGTGCTTCAGCCCTCTGATCATCCTCATGGCTCTCCGGACTCACTCCAACGATTCCATGTCCTTCTTATGCTTGGGACCCTAAAGATGGATGCAGTACTCCAGGTGGGATCTCATGAGAGTGGAGGTGGAGAATCACCTCCCTCTATCTGCTTGGTCATGCTTCTTCTGGTGCAGATCAAGAATGAAGATGGAACAAGACAAAAATATTTTAGCAGCAGGGAAGACAGGAAGCCAGAAAAAAAAGAGAGCTCCGGCCCTCCTAGCCCTTTGTGAGAGACTGAAATGTTAAGGGTTAATGACTCAAACCCTTGGCCACTTGTAAAAGCAGCAGGGTGCTCTGCTGAGGCCAGGTTTGCACCCCCGGACTAATTTTTGGATGTGTGGCAGTGAAACCTCTGATGTGTATAGGACCATCCAGGTGCAGAGTGGGTAAGCACCTATCAACAGAGGATGACCAGGGCAAACCAATGTTTGTTTAGCAACAATAATATTCAAAAAAAAAAAAAATGGGGTTTAAGGCAGATAAGGGAAGAGGCTGATAAGAATCAGATCCTGATGGGTGTGATAATGCTTTTTATCATGCTAATGCCCTCCCTTACACAACTGGCTAAGTTGTAAAATGTCCTTCACAGAGGAGGTAACAGGACACTCATATACACTCATAGGGATGAAGACATTCATCCCTTCTGATGGGGGATAACTGGCTCACCTAAACTGACATGAGAGGCAGCTGTCACATCATAGAGGGTGTCATAAACCATCAAAGACCCCTGAAGCGCCACCTGACAAATTTACAAGGACTTTCACCAGAGGACTGCACCACAGTGTTACATCAAACAGGGTAAAACTCATATACCATCCAAGCAGCAGTATCACACCCAGGTTCAGGTGTATATTAACCCATTGAACTGTGAGTTTTGTGGGCTTCTCCCACTCCTTGCAGATCAAGACTGAAAGAATTACTTCCACTAATGGACATCAAAATTATAAAATTGAGTCTCATCACTGGGTTGATGAGTGGTGGTACCTTTTTACTCTTATCCTTTCCTTCTTTTTATTCTTTTCTTTCTGTATTTTCTTAAGTGTTATTTTATGCTTTTATATTGCTATATTTCCACAGATAATAATAACCAAATTGCTACATACCTGTTTTCCATTGCAATCAAATCGTTCTGAAATAAGCCTTCCATATGTATGTATCTATAGACACCAGTCATTTAGTGTCAATTCACTCTAATCCACCCCAAGGGATCTATTATTAACAATACAGTCTTGCACTTCACACCCTCCATATTGCGGCTTCAGATCTTAGCTGCATGATTTTTCAGCAATTAAGGAGAACCTTTTGCAACTGTGCATGCGCGACCTGGCCCACATGAATATTCAATTAGGCGGTGGCAATGCCGCTTCCTCCTGGCCCTGAGACAGCGGCAGCACCACCGCTTTCTCCCCCCGCACAGCTGCCACGGCAACCGATACACAGCAACACAGTGCCGAAACAGCGCCAGGGGGCTGCATGAGGGTGCGGGGCAAATTTGCATATTAATGAGCTCCCATTCAATGCGGAAGCAGGTCTTCGTGGGACCCGAATAAGGCTGTGGTACTGTGGTATAGGAGACCCAACTGTAACCTCAGTTACCCCATCCTCAAGGGGGGCAGGGAGAGTTGTAACACCCTTTAGAAGCCCCAGCATCTCTTGTCCCTCATTTTAGTAACACAAATGGATTTCATCATCAGAAATTATTTGGAAATTATTTACTATCCTAAAGTAATGAGAGGCTGAAGATAATGTTAAAAGAATACAGAGTTTCCCTCAAATGGAAATCTAGCACTTCAGTCATGGGATCAGTTATTAGTGTTTCATACAAAATTCATTTGATTGAGACAAAAAAGGCAGGAACAATTTTTAAGAATGGAAAATAACCATAAAGCACATCACAGCAATACTTCCCAAACCAGGCATTAAACTTCTCCACTTATGGTGGCTTATGTTCAGTATGGATTTATTGGACTAGCAGCAACTAGGTGAATTTTAATTTTGCATATTAAAGAAATTATTTATTTTTAGAAAAGATAATATTATTCATAGTGCTACTGATCAAGGCACGCTACAACAGAAAAAAAGAAGCCTTTGCTTTAATAGTTTAGTTTTTGACTACCACTAGATATGTTACATGAGCAAGTCACAAATGAAGATAATATCTTATTAGAGTAAGCAAATCATGTACAGTAAGAAGAACATTATACTTGGTATCTGCTATTGCTTTTCCTGTGTAAAGATCCAAGACATGAATTCTAATTGCTACTTGGGAAGAAAGAAGTGCCTGTCACCTTCCCATTTCATTCTGTCATTGGAAAAGAAAAAGGGGGTTAAATCTGGTAAATAGGAGTTTCTTATCCAACATCTCAACACATTTTGACAGCAAACTGCACATTCACCATTATGAACAGAGAAAATATTAAGGCAAAAAAATCACCATAATGGTTACCAGTTGGGACAGGGTAAAAAGTGATGACATCTTAAAATACTGCACTTGACTATTACAGATACAGTTTAAATTGCAGCAGCACCAGATAGAAAATTAAGGAATCACAAACATTAAGTTTATATTCATCTGTTTCTTTTTCTCAGTTAACAACAGTGGTCTATACTACAATCAATAGATTTTTAAAAAAACTATTTTTATAAAAAAAGAAAGTCTTAGATTTCATTGCACGTTATAAAGCCATGCCAAAAAGGATGACATATTTACAGCAGGTTTTCAGACATTGTACTGTCCTGAACAGAGCTCTCTAACCCACGCTCATGAAATGAATGCTGCATAACATATTTCTAAACTGGGCCTATACCTATTTCAGGGACCTCAACAGGTCAACAGACAAGGCCAAATTAAAACATCATCTTCNACCTGACAAATTTACAAGGACTTTCACCAGAGGACTGCACCACAGTGTTACATCAAACAGGGTAAAACTCATATACCATCCAAGCAGCAGTATCACACCCAGGTTCAGGTGTATATTAACCCATTGAACTGTGAGTTTTGTGGGCTTCTCCCACTCCTTGCAGATCAAGACTGAAAGAATTACTTCCACTAATGGACATCAAAATTATAAAATTGAGTCTCATCACTGGGTTGATGAGTGGTGATACCTTTTTACTCTTATCCTTTCTTTCTTTTTATTCTTTTCTTTCTGTATTTTCTTAAGTGTTATTTTATGCTTTTATATTGCTGTATTTCCACAGATAATAATAACCAAATTGCTACATACCTGTTTTCCATTGCAATCAAATCGTTCTGAAATAAGCCTTCCATATGTATGTATCTATAGACACCAGTCATTTAGTGTCAATTCACTCTAATCCACCCCAAGGGATCTATTATTAACAACACAGTCTTGCACTTCACACCCCCCATATTGCGGCTTCAGATCTTAGCTGCATGATTTTTCAGCAATTAAGGAGAACCTTTTGCAACTGTGCATGCGCGACCTGGCACACATGAATATTCAATTAGGCGGTGGCAATGCCGCTTCCTCCTGGCCCTGAGACAGCGGCGGCACCACCGCTTTCTCCCCCCGCACAGCTGCCACGGCAACCGATACACAGCAACACAGTGCCGAAACAGCGCCAGGGGGCTGCATGAGGGTGCGGGGCAAATTTGCATATTAATGAGCTCCCATTCAATGCGGAAGCAGGTCTTCGTGGGACCCGAATAAGGCTGTGGTACTGTGGTATAGGAGACCCAACTGTAACCTCAGTTACCCCATCCTCAAGGGGGGCAGGGAGAGTTGTAACACCCTTTAGAAGCCCCAGCATCTCTTGTCCCTCATTTTAGTAACACAAATGGATTTCATCATCAGAAATTATTTGGAAATTATTTACTATCCTAAAGTAATGAGAGGCTGAAGATAATGTTAAAAGAATACAGAGTTTCCCTCAAATGGAAATCTAGCACTTCAGTCATGGGATCAGTTATTAGTGTTTCATACAAAATTCATTTGATTGAGACAAAAAAGGCAGGAACAATTTTTAAGAATGGAAAATAACCATAAAGCACATCACAGCAATACTTCCCAAACCAGGCATTAAACTTCTCCACTTATGGTGGCTTATGTTCAGTATGGATTTATTGGACTAGCAGCAACTAGGTGAATTTTAATTTTGCATATTAAAGAAATTATTTATTTTTAGAAAAGATAATATTATTCATAGTGCTACTGATCAAGGCACGCTACAACAGAAAAAAAGAAGCCTTTGCTTTAATAGTTTAGTTTTTGACTACCACTAGATATGTTACATGAGCAAGTCACAAATGAAGATAATATCTTATTAGAGTAAGCAAATCATGTACAGTAAGAAGAACATTATACTTGGTATCTGCTATTGCTTTTCCTGTGTAAAGATCCAAGACATGAATTCTAATTGCTACTTGGGAAGAAAGAAGTGCCTGTCACCTTCCCATTTCATTCTGTCATTGGAAAAGAAAAAGGGGGTTAAATCTGGTAAATAGGAGTTTCTTATCCAACATCTCAACACATTTTGACAGCAAACTGCACATTCACCATTATGAACAGAGAAAATATTAAGGCAAAAAAATCACCATAATGGTTACCAGTTGGGACAGGGTAAAAAGTGATGACATCTTAAAATACTGCACTTGACTATTACAGATACAGTTTAAATTGCAGCAGCACCAGATAGAAAATTAAGGAATCACAAACATTAAGTTTATATTCATCTGTTTCTTTTTCTCAGTTAACAACAGTGGTCTATACTACAATCAATAGATTTTTAAAAAAACTATTTTTATAAAAAAAGAAAGTCTTAGATTTCATTGCACGTTATAAAGCCATGCCAAAAAGGATGACATATTTACAGCAGGTTTTCAGACATTGTACTGTCCTGAACAGAGCTCTCTAACCCACGCTCATGAAATGAATGCTGCATAACATATTTCTAAACTGGGCCTATACCTATTTCAGGGACCTCAACAGGTCAACAGACAAGGCCAAATTAAAACATCATCTTCCACATCATCTATCTTTATCCATTTGGCCAGCAAACTCAAATGCAATTCAAAACGATGATGACTAAAAAGATTTCATTTAGAAATAGTACTCATTCCAAACCATTTTAGAATGTAATCTATATAACAAAATAAAGGTTAAGTAACAATTAGTATTACATGTGATTTATAATCTTATATTTTAAGGGAAGGGACTAAAATAGACTTGATGCATTTGTGATAGATTTTCTCAATATATCAGATTGCATGTATAGAAGGATACCGTTAATGAGCAGGACCAGGCATTGAAAGGGTTACTGTGAAAGCCCTGGGCAATACACATGTGTATTGTAAGCCCAGAGAGCTTACAATGCAAATGCCATTATACCTCGAAAACACAAACAAAAGTATTTAGAGAAGCACTCTCAGTTAAAAATGCTTTAAATATCTTGTACATTTTACTTGTCTGAAACACTAAATTCAAATTGATCCAATGTAGCACCCATCAGTGAAGATATTTCACTCCTAAGTGAGTCTATAAAATAGACCATAATGATTCAAATATTTGTTTGAACTGTGTCTCAAACTATGTACAAACATATGTGTGGTAGATAGCTTTTTACTCTTCAAGCTCAGCAAGCAGCATTCAAGTGATTAACTGAAATTGCCAATTTAGATTTGCCACCATCCCTTTTAAATATCTTGCTCCAAACCAGTGAGAGGAGTTATTTGAAGCATTACCACAGCACCATTTGCTGCTGTGAAAGGACTATAATTAGCTTGTAAATTGTTTTAATTTGTTTGATTAGCCTCTACAAAAAGCAGGTCATCTGAAATATTTCTTCCCTGCTTTGATACCTAAACTACTTTCTCCTTCGGATCATTACAGTCAGAATGTACTGTGACACCTGTTGTTTAATTGTAAGATTCAGCTTTTACAGTGTCCGCTATTCAGACCAGAATTTTCCACGTTGAGCATCTATTAAAAGTTGATTTTTTTTCTTTAAGTTTCCAATCAAAGTTGCTCAACTATTATTGGAAACCAAGGAGAGGTAGAATATATTATTCTGCCAGTATTTTGAAGTTCTTACAATGATTTAATTGAGAAATTTAAATGACCCTTTCTTTCAATGCAGGATCTTCAAATCTGTCCAGAGGTTAAATTTATAATGTATTCTCAGCTCACAAAACCCTATTTAAATCCTGCAAAGTGACAAACCTATGAAGACTGCTTTTTGCTTATACTCTGTTGAGGTCACCTACTTTACCCAATGACCATCTTGTTTATACTGAACATATTCAATCTGTCCAATAGAGCCAGCTTGGTTCATCTAAAGGAAAACTGGGAAAGTTTACCAGCTTGACTCATTCTTCTGATTAAATTAATCATGCCATTCTTGATTCAATATTTTCTAGTAATAATACACTGAAGACTATGTGTGTCATGCTAGGCTATTGGTACTGTGATCCACTTCAGTGCTATCAAGCATGCAAGACTTCTTGCAATTACTCCTCATGCCTGGTACTAGATGGTGAAAATAGTAGAGAAAATAGTAGTAGCTCATCTTGCTGGGAGCTGAAAACAAAAGCAGTCTAGAATAACCTAGGGAAAGGTGGGGAAACAACAGAAAAACAGGATAAGATAGATCCACAGAAAATTTTCTTCACAAGTCTACATACTCTTTTTCAGAACAGAACTTGTGCCTGCCAAGTGCAAAAACTAGTCTTATGGCACCAATTACCAGAAAAAGCCACTAGCAAAATTAATGTGTCATCCCTCTGTGCTATTGCTTATATAACTCCTAGCACTAGCTTGCTGTTACTATTCTTTCCACACAATAAAAGAGAGTAACTAAAACACAGGCTTGTATTTGCATGTATTTCCTATTTTCCCACAATCCTTTCATAAACAACAGCTTTTTTTGATGAGGAAAATCAGCTTGTTTCATTTCTATGGTTATTTTGCTCTTCTCACTTCTTAACTGTGGTCCATAAATCAACAAAATAGAGAAATTGCTGTATCTCATTATTTCAAGCACTAACGTTGATTTGTTTAACTGATTAGCTTGTTTGTTTAGACAAATATGATATTAAAATAAGTCTTTTGAAAGAATGTACTCTTCTCATGTATCTTAAATAATTAAAGCATTGGCATTCTGAGCCTCTTTCTTAACCACGTTCAGTTATTTTAATCTTGGATACGACCTAATTTTGCTAAAATGTCAGATTCTGGATCAGACTTCATGTTTCTTTCTTCCCCAGACCAATCTGAAGCGTATGTCTTTTCAAAATATCTTATATGTTTCCACCAATTCAGAAGTTCCTCCTTATTGAAAAATGCACTGCCCCAGCAGTTTCATTCTGTTTGAGTAAGTTTTCTCATGTGTGTAACCATTTCCCTTAACATTCATTCCTTAGCTATTTTTCAGACCTAAATTTTCAGGATGTATCTGTATAGGGTGATGGCATGTCAAGATTAATCCAGAGCCATAATAAGTGCACACATGACCTGTAATCTTTTGAAAAAATTACACTTTCCGGCTTGCAGGTTTGATTGATGGGAGGCCATTTCCTGTTACCAGGAAAACAGTAATCAGATAGACTAGGAACGACCACTGCTCATATCAGAAGCACTTCATTTGGTGGTGTTCCAGAAATTAGAGATGGAAATTAATTTTTTTTGGCCAATACTGTGATGGTGTTATCATTCTGGTGTTTCTTTCCACTGTTCCATCAACACATTATTGAAATATACATACTTTTACTAGTACCATATCATAATACAATCACCAAAAAGAAAAACAGAACATATTGCTTCTTATATTTAAAGAGTCTTCCTCACTGGATGTTTTTAAGGACAGGCTAAACCATTCCTGACAGTGTGTTAATTCTACTTAGACAAACATCTGAGGGACACAAGAGTGACAGGCCAACACTGTAGACAAGAATACAAAATCCACCACACACCATTAATGTGTATATGTGTGTACATGGACTTAATCCATATGACTGACTGAAGACACTAAGTATCCAAGGAACAAGGAGTTTTGATTCCCCCGCTCATTACATGTAACAAGATTTATCAAGAAAAAAATAAAATAAATGAAAATATATGTATATGGTAAAAACCAAGCCCCCACCCCAATGGCCCAACCAACCCCAACACGTGACAGGACTCCAACCCACAAAAAAAGGATAAAAACTGTAATGAAAGAATTCAAGCAGCAGGGAGAGTCCAGGGTCCACTGCCTGCCACCGGGAACAGGATGAAGATAAACTCTTTGGCTGTGGGAACAGACATGAGCTGGAATACCAGGGAAGGTAGAGTTCCACAGAAAAACGGCTGGATTTGGTACATTTTCTCTCTGGACCCGGTCTGAGGGGAAGAGAGAACAACTGCCTCCTCCTCGGTGTATTTAAACCCACGCGCCCTGTCCTCTCTGGTGGCCAATCAAATGCAGCTCCAGCAGATTAAGACTTCTGTCCTCATTTCTGTTTTTCCTTCAGAAGAGATGGCGGCTTGCATCATTGTGCAATGGCAGCCTCCACAGCCAGACTCCGCATGGCTACCACCAGCCATGTGAGGAGCTGGGCGGATGCCCGCTGCCACCGTGTGCCGTGCCGCCATGGCAGGAAATGCATCCGGCTGCCCCCAATGACAGTGGCACCCCCGCCCCCCCTGCTGGCCGCATGGGAGTGCGCCGAGGCAGGGGCGCGGGGCAACAACCCCACTCCATTCCACGCCTGGCCAGCTGGCCGGGCAGCGGCGGACGGGGTGGGGGGGGCAGTGCGGGGACAGATGCTGTGCCCGACTGCAACAGGAATCCTCTGATGAGAAAACAGCTGCCTGAGTTCACCCCAGGAAGAAAGAAATTGAAAAAATTCAAAGTAGGTATATATTTCAAACATCTGAAAACACTAACCCATGACAATAGGAAAAAAACTGCAACAAGATGAATTCAGCTATACAACACAGGGTAATTATAACAGTAGTCAGTTTCATGTATTATTACTCCTTCCTTATGCTGGTCTGATTCAGTATTTTCTTTGAGTGGTTGTACTTTTAGGATTTAGAGACACTTCCAATAATCACTGATGATGTTTTACCTCGCAGCTATCTGGATGAATTTCTATTGCAATCATGCCATGCCACTCAACTCACTAAGTCAGCACTGCTAGAGTACTTCACAATCTTCCCCATTTAAGCTGCTGAAATGGTGTTGTGTCTTCTGCAAAATTCTGTACCTCTCCATTCATTCTCCATTTTCTGGCTAAAAATAGCACATAAAGTGCTAACATAAGGCCTAGCTAAGAGCTGAAGTACACTGCACTACTAATATAAAACCTGAATATAGATTTTTACTGCCTACTTGCTTTTTGTCAGAGACTACCCGTTTGAGAAACCTTGCTTCTCCCTTAACGTCTTCTGTTCTTCCTAGGCTTTTCTACAGAAAATCTGTAAAAATACTAAAGGAAAGTAACATATATCTTTGATGTAAATTTCCTTTTCAGTTAATGTTGGAACAGATTTAATGTTTTCTTTCTGATATCTTTCTGATACTTTGCCATCCACTACAGNCTCCTGGAGAGTCACTCAAGAAAGTCTCAGACACCTGAGAGTGTGTAAACCTTTCACAACGGCACAGCAGTGGCTCCGGGGGAGTGGCCCCACCGCAGCCAGAGGGGGAGTGGGGGAGGAGCAGTCCCGTTGAGTTCTGGGGACGTGGCAAGCAGCAGGGCCACCACGTTCCATGGAAAGAGGCGGGGCCACCGCATTCCAGGGCCAGGGCAAGCNAGAAAGAAATTGAAAAAATTCCAAGTAGGTATATATTTCAAACATCTGAAAACACTAACCCATGACAATAGGAAAACAACTGCAACAAGATGAATTCAGCTATACAACACAGGGTAATTATAACAGTAGTCAGTTTCATGTATTATTACTCCTTCCTTATGCTGGTCTGATTCAGTATTTTCTTTGAGTGGTTGTACTTTTAGGATTTAGAGACACTTCCAATAATCACTGATGATGTTTTACCTCGCAGCTATCTGGATGAATTTCTATTGCAATCATGCCATGCCACTCAACTCACTAAGTCAGCACTGCTAGAGTACTTCACAATCTTCCCCATTTAAGCTGCTGAAATGGTGTTGTGTCTTCTGCAAAATTCTGTACCTCTCCATTCATTCTCCATTTTCTGGCTAAAAATAGCACATAAAGTGCTAACATAAGGCCTAGCTAAGAGCTGAAGTACACTGCACTACTAATATAAAACCTGAATATAGATTTTTACTGCCTACTTGCTTTTTGTCAGAGACTACCCGTTTGAGAAACCTTGCTTCTCCCTTAACGTCTTCTGTTCTTCCTAGGCTTTTCTACAGAAAATCTGTAAAAATACTAAAGGAAAGTAACATATATCTTTGATGTAAATTTCCTTTTCAGTTAATGTTGGAACAGATTTAATGTTTTCTTTCTGATATCTTTCTGATACTTTGCCATCCACTACAGCAGTAAATATAAGATATACTATTCACAGCTTAATTACTACAGAATAGCTTGGTTTATCTTGGAATAGCTATTATGATAAGCTTTTCTCCTTATCACAGAATTTCTCACCACTCACGGCTGCTTATAGCAAAAAATTCTCCTGCTTAGACTGGTTCCTCAAATACTAAGATAGAGTATACATATTTAAAACCGGGAAAAAAAGTTCAAGAGAAGATCTAAAGTTTCAGAATCTTATTAAAGTTCAAGAATTTAAGGATAAAGTATAAAATATTTTAAAGAATAATTTGTAAAGATTTGAAATGTAAAGGTAATTGTCCCCAGGAGACTGTAGTCTCATTAGGCATATTATGTAAACAATATTATTCATTCTAATACAGTCGGGTCTCCTATAGCGTGGACCCGATAATTGGGTTCTGTGAAGCCCTACTTCCACGTTGAATGGCAGCTCACTACTCTGCAAATTTGCCCTGCACCCTCATGCAGCCCCCCGGCGCTGTTTTGGCACTGTGTTGCTGTGTATCAGTGTTTGTATCGGCCCTTCCCGGTGCCCACAGCCACCCCATGCTGGGAAAATCCCCTTTTTGACTCGGCCAGGGACACGGGTGCAGGGAGCCACCCACGCCGCTGTCCCAGTGTCTCTTGGAGTGGGTAGAGCTGGTCTCTCCATACTCAGGATAGACAAGTATCTCCTGGAGAGTCACTCAAGAAAGTCTCAGACACCTGAGAGTGTGTAAACCTTTCACAACGGCACAGCAGTGGCTCCGGGGGAGTGGCCCCACCGCAGCCAGAGGGGGAGTGGGGGAGGAGCAGTCCCGTTGAGTTCTGGGGACGTGGCAAGCAGCAGGGCCACCACGTTCCATGGAAAGAGGCGGGGCCACCGCATTCCAGGGCCAGGGCAAGCAGTGGGGCCAGGGCAAGCAGTGGGGCCAGGGCAAGTGGCTGGGCTGCTACCAATGCTGCCGTTCTGAGGCCAGGAGGAAGCGGTGGTGCCACCACCGCGGCTGTGTGACATATTCATAACTGCCTAACTGAATATTCATGCATGCCAGGTCGCGCGTGTGCAGTTGCAAAAAGGGGCCTCCTTCATCGCTAAAAAGTCATGTCGCTAAGATGTGAAGCCGCAATATGGGGGGTGCGAAGTGCAAGAGGGCCGACTCTATATTAGTACTCTTAGGTAGAATTTTACATTTTCATAGGAGAAAACAGAATGTGATCAATATTATCATATGTGCTGCTGCCTTTATGGGATTTACTGTGTAGGTCAGATTAATGTCAGTAAAGCCGAAAGTCATAGTGTTGTTATACCTGTGAGGATTTAAGGTTATAAGTAAGTCAAGGTACTGGAAGATAAAGTAGTATCTTTTATTCAATGTAATTACACAGCTGTACTACTTGCATTTAAGATCTGGGCTTGTGTTTCCAGAAGAATGCCTTTTTCTTCCTAACTGAAAAACAGCTCTCTGTAAGTCTTGCCTTCCCCCTAAGAAAAAAATAATAAAAATCTAAACAAGTGAGCATAGCTTTGAGGAAGAGCTTAGTTTTGGAAATTTTAACAAACTAGTGGCACACATCTCTGAAGGTGTTTCCTGGATACTGCTTAGAAGGAATGAAATAGTACTTCCTTATTAAGTGAAGAGTCAAAATCATGAAAAAGAAGTCCCTTGGTTTCCTTTTTTACAAATCATGGTGGGAGTAGAATATCTTTCACCATTTCACCACACAGACTTATGAAACAATTGTATTTTTAAAATATCATTGGTATACTGATATTTAACAGGCTGAAGAAGACTTCAAGAAACTGCCAGCTTAATAACAGACAGTAGTCATAGTGAAAAGAAGAAAAATACAAAGGTATTTTAACTCAGATGTGTAAATGGACTTATACCCACATGTGACAACTTAGTAAATTATTTATGTGCATCAGAAAATTTACAGAAGGGATTTAAAAGTAAATTTACAGAAGGGATTTAAAAGTATAGAAAAAAAATACTTTGCAAAGAGCCTGAAAAAGGTATGTATGAGGGAGTAGTAGGGAAGATACAGAACACGAGGACTAATAAACATAACCTTGAGAATGAATGCCTAGAAAATTATGGCACTCAGAAGACCTAATACAGAGGTCTGATTGCTTTTCCTAAAAAAAAAAAGCTATGAAACAAAATGGAAACTATGTAACTGAAATATTTTTGCAGGCAAAGCAGAACAAAATTGGTTAAAAATTGTCTGAGGCAATGTGTTTTTCAGGTACAATATACTCATAGCACTTTATTGCTCAGTATAATTTGATGTTTCAAAAACTTAATTTGTAAAGTAATTATTATGCAGTTTCATATATTTTAGTCCCTGTGAGTTTTCTCATTTATTACTTGAAAGTGTGTGTTTAACTATAAAAACATTATGGGTGTTTAGCTTTAGTACAAAGCAAATAAAGGAGCAAAATCTGACAAAACTTTTACAGACCTGGTTTCTACAAAACTGTAAGCAGTTATGTCCCTTTATAGCACATGGAGTAAGAATGGGCTCTAGTGACATACAAAAGCAACTCTTACTTTGATTATGTCAATATTAATTATGCAAGACAATAGCCCCTCTGAGATGAATAGAATCATTGTAGCTTGTGAAATAATTGAATATCTTTTACTACAGAGAAGCATTGCAGAAGTGTAATAATTAAATTAACAAATTAGATTTGCGAAGCATGTAGTATGATTTATGTTTATGAATAAAGGTGAATGAAATGGTAAGATTAAAAAGTCATTTCCCAATCTAACATGAGCCATTCTGTCATATATGGCCACAAGTGTCCTACATGTTTGAAAATTCAGTCCCAGACTGAGAAAGTCACGATGTTGGAGATTTTCCTGTTGTTGTAAAAAGGCAACAACAAGGTAATTACTACCTTCCAACTTTTCCTGTTTTGTTACTTACTGTATCTTATTGCAAACACATCTTCTTTCACACTGTTGTCAAAAGGTAAATCACCCTTCCATATCTATTCACTAATAAATGGAGCAATGTGTAATAATCAGGCCTTTCTGAAAATAATCAGTTGATCCAGATCACAGAGAAACAACTGAGCTCCTTTAGGATTGTGCATGAGGAAAGTTAAGTTGATGAAAGCAATGCGATGAAGACAGTAGATTGCCATTGTCAATTATATTTCTAATATTTTTAATTCTAATTTAATTTCACCATTTACCAAACGCCTTTTTGAAAAGGTGTGAAAAAGGAGTCATCAACTGTTAAATCAGCCACCACTTAATTTTTTTTTTTTGCAAGAATAAATTATTATACAGTAATCCCTTGCTACTCTGTGGTTCACCATTCACAGTTTCAATACAGCGTGGCTTTTTTTTCTGTGTCTTAACCGTCTTTACCACATTTACCATATTTGCCACTACTTCACGGTTTCTGCTTATCACGGCATCTTTCTGGAACTGACTCCCTGCAATATTTGAGTGATTACTGTACAAGAAAAAGTAGTTGTTTCGTAGGTAGCACTCCTTGCATAAGGAGTTCTACTCATCAAGGAGCAAATCTATTTTTAATTAGACATAAAAGAACTTAGTTCTTAATTGTGTATCTAATATGCTGTGTAACTGCTTATGATGATGAATTGCTCAAAACCAATTGCCTTTCAAGTAAAATTTCATTATTTCAATCACTTCTTATAGAAAGAAGAAATGGGGCTTCAAAACTAAAACTTTTGCAGGTCATCCTAGAAAATTTGTATTGGCTTCTACTTTAAGAGACAATACTTCATTTCACAAATGAAGAGAAAGAAATTGCAGAACAAATACAGCCTATATTTTATCTCGCTGTAGAACACAGAAATCCCCTAAGAATGATCACATCTATTTCACTAACTTGTGTTTTAAATTAAAAAGAAAGATCTGAATGAAAGTATAGGTTATTTTTTCTATCTCAAAATACTTCCATATTTCGAACTTCTAGTAACATAGGGAACCAATTACAAAAGCATTAATTAAAGTAATAAACAAGGAATCATCCAATCCTGATTTTGAATAATCTTCAAATATTGACCTAATAGAAAAGCATGACATTAATCTGGGTAAAGGGTTTGATATTTCGAAGTGGACAAGATAAAGCGTCATATTGTTATCTACTTGCATGGAGATGGGGGATGTAAATACACGGAGGCTATTCCAGTTTTTTGCTCATTAGAGTTCTTGAAATGATAAAGTTTTATTTCAGGTAATAAAAAGGAGCAAAGGAAAAGGCTACCTATCACCCTGGAGGTATTTTCATACCTGCATTGCTCTCTTCTATCAACTTCGATGAATTTGGGCAGCAGCTACTGTAAATTACATCCTTCTTATCCAAACCACCACAAAGGTAACTTGAGGTGCTTCCCCTTTTAGAAGGACACTTCTTACTTTGGTATCTACATGATTAGCCAGACCATTTCTGTATTCATTATCTCTGCAAAACACATGCTGCATATAAAAAGTCATTTGGAATAACTCAAGACAATAATCTCTGATATTTCACTCTGAAATATTTTACAAACATACTTCAGGCAACAGGTATTAAATTTTTGTATCAGTAATCTTTTAGAAATGTAGACTAGAACTAAATGCCATATTGCAGAAAAAGCCCAACAAATTATTGAATTCACTAGGACCAGACTAACACTTCTGTGCCTGTGCCTTCTTCAGTTCCAATAAACGAAACATTCCACATTTCATCTGACAAAGCAGCTGGGTAAATGGAGATTTAGCTGTCAGGCTGAAATCCAGGTATGACTGAGCTCAAAGCAAGAAGAGAAAAGTACCTCTTCAACAAAGTTTTCCATTACAATTGAGGTCTTTTATAGAAGTGAACAAGCAGTAATTTCTGGTGATTATATATAAATATACTGTTAATTTTCTCCTCACTATTTTTAACAAGAGTGTGAACAAAGGCAGCTCCTTCTTTGTGAGCAGATAAATACATCTTTTAGTTTTTACAGCCTTCAGCTAGATTTAAGATTGGCATTAATCACAAGAAACTGGAATGACGCTCCTATGTTGCTAAAAACAGTTCATTGACCTAAGACTTCTATGATTTTTAGGAAAACAAAAGTGCAACAATGCATCATACTATTAGTCTTACATATTAATTTTAAGAGTTTTGTTTGCTTCTCATAAAATGAAGACTGGGAAGGATATCACTGCATGTTAAAAATTAATTAAGAAGGAGGATACAAGGAATGAAGGACTATTTCAGGCGAAATATAGGAGTAACAACAGAACAAATAAATATTAACTTAATATAGACACATTCTATGTATGCATAATAATCAATTGATCACCAATAAATTTAGATAAAATTCTAGTATCCAGTCTTGTAATAAGATATTCTGGATAAATCTTCCAATTAAAGTGATGGGTACACAAAGTTATAATAGTATTTATTATAATGGTGTGACAGTTTTAATGGTATATATTATATGGCATGACAGTTTGTAATGGAAAGTTATTGGCTGAAGTGATGCAGGAATTATTAATTTGTTATTTCCTCTCTTACAAACTTTTTATTTTCCAGCAGAAAACCAAGAAAAAACTCCTAAATATCATCAGGACAAGTCAAGAAAAAGATCTCATATTTTGAAACTATGTTAGTCAAATGTTTCTACTTTATTTGCTGAATAAAATGTTGCAATAATTTTTAAAATTTAAATTAAAATTTTAAAGTAATAGCAAAAAACAACTTCAAGGTCCTATACCAAGACAACCCCTATCTTGGCTATTCACTACAATTTTATTTTTTTTTTAAATTATCATACCATCTTCATCACAGAACTGATGTAGGGAAGCATGCAGACTTGACATCTGTTTTCTAAGTTCACAGTCTAAATAAGATCACATTAAGAAAATTTGCTTCCTCACAGCAATTTACACAGAGGTGAACCACTTATGCATGATGGTTTTTAAGATCTACCGTGGTACTACTGCCACCCCAAAACCTCCTAATAAAATAAAAATCTGAAACACACCTCAAAGGACAATTAATGTCCTCTCTAGAGACAGAAAAAATTAAAATTACTTATATCTGGGTCCTAAATTCTTGACTGCTGGTTTACATTCATCAAAATACTTTTCTAAATTTAAACAAAAAGGAAAGCCAATGGATTATGGGTCAACATTTCTGTATATCCAAATTTAATTCCTTTTAGGATCCAACTATCAACTTTTCTATATTTACATTCTCTTTCCATTGGAAGATATAGGTATTTTTATAGACTCTAATTATGTTTTCAGCAGGAACATTGCCCAGAGCATTCTGGAGTTCTGCAGATTCTTAACACCAGAACTCCTAGGAATCTCTATATAGCAGAAAAAAATTTTGTAGAAGAAGCAAGAGAGAAAAGGCAGTAAAAATGAAAAATTTCTCCTCATCTCTTGCATAAACAGTGTTCTTTGAGCTAACTTTGTCCCATTTCACCAAAAGTGAAAGGCTGAACAGGGCACAAAGGTACAATTTCAGCTTGATGCACTTTTAATTGAAAGCAATCTGGAGTTTCTGCAGTAAATTGTTTCAAATATTGTGTTCATACAATAAGGAAGATCCTTTGAGAGAAAAAAATAAATTTTAAAAAATTCAATATTTTTTAGTATTTCATTACTCATGTATATAAAATCTGTTGGACTAAGGCTTTAGTTATAATCTGCTTTTCCTTAAACTAAACTCTAATGTGGAATTCTAACAAACATTAGAGGCAAGAAATAGAAAAATTTATGTTAAACTTTAAAGAAATGCAAGGGATTTGTTAAAGAACATATGATATGAGTTTAAAATATTCCCTGTCAAAAATCACCTCCACTGCGCAAAAACCCCTCAGTATTATGAATCACCAGTATGGAGAATGAGCAAACTACTTGCTCAGGAATGTAAACCATTATAAGGAATGTAAACCATAAAAACATCTTAAATTGGGAGCAAGGAGGAGATTCAAATGATATAATTATTCCTAGAAACATCATGGCCATTTTGGGCACCAGCACAGGATTGAAATCAGAGCTTGTGGAGATCACAGGACATCATAAAACAGAATAATAGAAAATCACTTACAAGGCCAAGAAACAGGTTGACAAGATGAAATCCTGTTCAAACCTAAGTTTTTACTATGCAAAGAAGGATTAAAGTAAAGTAGAGATTTTGCTAAAGATGCTTGATGAGAAATAGAGGTTTAGATTAGGTCAGAAGAAGTACATTTGCTGTTTACTGCTACTATTTTCAAAGAATGAAGACATGATCACAGAACTTGCAAATAAACATGGCACACAAGACATGCATAACTAATTTGATCAATTCCTCTACCTTCTGGTAGGCTTTGTGTGTTATCTCACATCTGTAGGAGAACAATACATTCAAAACACATAAAAGTTTTTACACAAAAGCTTTGCAATACACTTTAAATACCACTTTAAATACTTTTAATGAAAGAGCCTTCCTGCTGGATGCAGTTTGCATGAGCGTTTATGGAAGCACTAATTATCACCACTACTTTCAAATCTCCATCAGTTCTCATAAATGTCCATATGTTCCTTGGTTTAAAAGTGCAGCTTAATGACACAGAAAAGTGCAAGTCAATTTATCATCCTTCCTTAACCTTTTGAAAAATAAATTAATTTTTATGAGAAACAATCACTGTAAATAAAGCATAAAGCATTCCAATTCCATCATAATACGGTGTCATTCTGCATTAAGTCATAATTGCTTAACTTGAAAATTATTTAAATCAATCTTTAGCCCCCCTCCCGATCTAAAGTTTAGTATCTCTAGAAGGGCAGAGACAAGGACCAACTTCAGAAATACCTGAGATGCGTCTTCCCACCAGGTGTTTGTACATCTGTCTCAGCTAAGCCACATTTCTACAGTATAACCTCTACTTTCAATGAATCTACGTTAGTATAAAGTTCTTTGTGCTCCAGGGATTTATTGTCCCTTCAAAAACCTACACTTAGGTGAAGGATTTTAATGAGTATAACTGAATCCACACAAGAGGGTGCTGCTATTTTAATTGTAAAAGGGTTTTACAGTCACTGCAGCTTCAGAACAGTATACTTTGTAATGGTCCAGAAATGCTTTCTTGCTATCTGGGACAGCAAATTGATACTAAATTAGAACTAAACTTGTGATCACAGACATGTTTTTGTGCTGAAGTTCAAGTTTTGTCATGTGTTGGCCTAGCCAACTATACATGAAAGAAACCTACTACCAACTCATGTGGTATATTACAACCTGTACTTCATGCTTCAAAGCAACAAAGTTCATAACTGAGGGCGGAGACAAGGACCAACTTTGCAAATACCTTTATATCTTTGGGAGTGATTTGGGTTTTTCCTCACTTTCAATACAGTAGGAAGAAAATACATCCTTCAAAACCTGCTCTGTTTACTACCAAAAACATTTGTGACTGTTATTTCCTTCTAGTCTGTTTTACCTAAATTTGCGCTTAACTTGTTCCCCAAACACTTCAAACTTCTACATGCACAAACTTCTATCAAGTTTGATTAATTCAGACAGCCTTCTGTTGACAATATTGCTCAATTTATTTGATCTGTTTGCACAGCTTCTTGTACACTGATGTCACATAGGAAAAGAAGTTTCCAAATGGGTGATATAGAACTAGCTAGTATGGATAAATCATTTCACAGCTGTAAATGTAGATTTTGCTACAGCATATAAAGCAATTTTACATAAGAAGATATTCACTATCTGTAATAACTGAGAGCACAGCACAAAGAATAGATAATACAGTGAGCCCCCCATTTTCGCAGGGGACTGAGTCCAAGAAGAAGGCATGACTGATGAAATCTGTGAACATAGTGAACCCTCCAATATTCAATTAGGCCCCGCCCATAGCCTCCCCTCCACTAATGAGCACTAGAGGGTGGTCCCGGGAGCGCTGTGCACCCTGTAGCACCTTCGAAATCCGTGTGGGTCCCTTCCAACTCATAATATTCTGTGATTCTGTGATTCTTTTGCCGCTTCTTGGCATGGGAGTCTTGGGGAATTGGGCAGGGGGGCTCCCTGCGGCTGTGCTGTCCCCACACCAAGTCTCGGGCTTCTGACCAACAGCGAGGCTCTGAGCAGGGGTGGTGGGCTGAGGATCCACTGTGAGGCTGTGGAATGCAGGGAGCTCACAGACCGTTTTCATGTTGTGAGCCTCTGATTCTTCATTTCAAAACCCAAGAAAATGCAGCAATTATTAAGATATGAAGACTGGAGTTGTAGGAACACATACAGAACTGAAGAGGACACAGATGGGACAGGTCCAAGGACCTAAAAAGCACAAGGCTGAACACAGCTTGAGCTATGAAACTAGAGGAGGTATTTATTATCAAGAAATCAAAATAGTCAGAAAAATTTTGGAAAAAGCCATCTCATTGTTTCAGTCTATCTCTGCAGAAAGAAAAAGAAATCTAACTTGGAAAAGCCTTATCACCTAAAACTTGTTTAATTTACATCTTAATGCGCAGGTGGCACAGAATAAAGATTTTATTTAGCTTGTAAATTGCTACAAATGTGATCAGTAATTGCAGTTAGAGAAAGGCAGGTAACCATCCTACTCAATTATGTACAGGTTGACATTGTAAGCACCCAGGTGAAGCTGAGACCATGATTTCTGGGTAGCCAGGAACGGGTAATACCTGTAAATAATTATCAAAGGTAGTGGCTGGAGCAGACCATAACTAGATATCCGTTGTCCCCAAAACACACCGTGAAATACCACATTTAGCAACTTCATTAAAACACTTAGGTTTGTATCAGTATTACAAAGTAGTCACACTGAAGTTTGTCTAATACACTCCATCCTTACCTAAGAACTTGCAAAAAGTTTACTTTTTTATTTATTTTTATTTTGATCTAGACATGACAATTATCTGATATTACTTTTTTGAGTTCTAAAGTCAAAGCCAGTAATAAAATAAGGCACAGAATAATGCAAATTATATGTAATACAAAGAAAAAATTAGATCTTCTGAGATTCCAAGAGCAGAAGTTCATTTCCGAAAATAAAATAAATAAAATTTAAAAAAAACACCAACAAACATGGTATTTTGTATATAACTATAGAGATATGGACATTGTAGGTTCTTCCTTGAAAATATGGATTCAAACACATTCTCACTATTCCTGCCTACCGTGTAAGTTTAGATATTTTAGGGGATGTTTCTTTCACAAAAACTCACAACTCGATAAAAGCAGCACATTTCTTTTTTAGAATCTAGGGTTACATGTCATTAAGTATTTGACTAATCATGTAATGCTAATAGTTCCACTAAGGAAACAAAGATTGATTTCAAAGTTATCTTATATTTAGGTATCATTTCAATTGTGTATGTGTTAGTTTTTCAACCTATTAGAACCTTTTGAGATTTTCTAGAGACCTTGTATGTGACTTTACCCACCACTTAGCTAGTATAGTGCTAGAGCTTCCAAAACCAGTACAGTGAATCCCCGCTGCATCGCGACCTCTCCATTACGACTCTGTGCATTTGCAATGTGAACTTATGGCAGTTTTGATTCCACTATTTGCGAAATTTTGCAGCTCAGACATGCGTGCTGCCGCTGCTCCACCGTGGGTCAGCGCTGGCCTCGCCCCAAGCGGGGGGCCATGAGTCACACTGTCCCCTGTTACTCTGAGCGCAGCTGGGGAACTGCCCCCCCTCGCAGGCACATGTTACTCTTTCCAAGGCTACAGGTGGGGAAGGGCAGTGCCCCAGGAAAGTGTGGCTGGGCTGGCTGCAGTGGCCAGCAGGACAGGCTCACTGCGCTGCCGCAGCTGAACCCCCCCACTCCGCATGGCACTGCTGGCGGGGCGCGAGACTGCAGCTGAACCCTGTGCTACCAGCAGGGCGGGGGACCAGCGGGGCATGGCACTGCAGCTGAACCGTCTGGTGTGGCCCGCCGCTGGCGGCCCG
>WEKX01024447.1:0-53363 GCA_013390025.1 Pitta sordida
CGCCGCTGCTCCCTCGCCCCAGCCCGTCCCCTGCCATCCCAGCGCAAGCTGCCAGTGCGGGACCACGCCAGACGGTTCAGGTGTGGTCCCACGGCCCCGCGCCCCGCCAGCAGCGTGGGATTCAGCTGCGGTCTTGCACACGCCAGAAGGGCCATGCGGGGCAGGGGGGGTTCAGCTGCGGCAGCGGAGTGAGCATGTCCCACTGGCCGCTGCGCCAAGCCCAGCCTCACTTTCCTGGGGCACTGCCCTTCCCCGCCTGTAGCCATGGAAACAGTAACGCGCGCCCACGGCAGGGTCAGTTCCCCAGCTGCGCTCAGAGTAACAGGGGACAGCGTGACTCATGGCCATCCCTGTGGGGCCGGGCCAGCTCCACCCCTTGGTGGAGCAGAGGCACTACGCATGCGTGAGCTGCAAAATTTCGCAAATGGTGGAATCAAAACTGCGATAAATTCACATCGCAAATGCCCGGGGTCATAATGGAGAGGTCGCGATGCAGCGGGGATCCACTGTAAATTCACTGAGGAATTATGAAGTCACCTTTAGTGGCCTTTTGAACTGAAGATTTGATTTCAGTTCAAACAATCTTTTCTTGGGACCTGTTTGATCAGTCATTACACTTAGAAAACAAAATAAAACAAAATCCCCCCAAAACCTGCTAATCTTACCGGACATTTACAGTTCATCCCAGACTTTACTAAGAGTTTTTTGATCAGTAGAACCACTAGACTTTATGATCAGTAGAACCACTAGAATTCTGTGTTTAACTTTCAGGACAATTGTGCCTGAGCAGTTCAGATCAAACTGTGCTCACCTATATATTCTAAAATAAATTCTCCAATCTTTAGACAAGGACTAGGGGAAAAGGAAGCAAAAGTCATATAAGAAAGAAAGGTAAGAAAAAGTATAAAACAAAGGATTCAGTTTTAATTCTGATTATTTTCTGATGTACCTTTGCATACAAAGTCCATCATTCTAGACTCCTTTTCTTCTCTTTTGTCGAAATGTGAATATCCTGAATATGCTGGTGTATATTACGTGAAAATCTATGGGTCAATGAAAATGGAGTTTTATAATAGAACATATTACTATACGAAGTATATTAAAATGAGAGCAAGCAAAACTAGCTAGAAGCGAATTTCATCATCGCATACTGAGGTTCATCTGTTTAGAACAGTAGTTAGAACAACTCTACAGGCTTTATAACGTTCTATTGGGGGTTCTCAAAATACCAAGTTACCAGCGATATATGTGCACAAACAGAAATTGCCACATCAGACAGGCAAGTGAATGCATTATTTTCTCCCTTTTCTCCTACCCCCTGTTAATGTCTCATCGTAACAACCTCATCAACTACCACTGATAATTTGCCCTGTCTCTTGTCTTCATATCAAATGCAACCTCAAAATTACTGAAAGGAAATAGCCTTGGCTGGCTTGGATGTGAACTGAAGGCAGGCAGGGAAACTAGCAAAAGCAGCATGTGCAAACAGCTGACCTTCAAACCAGCAGTTTGCAAAATATATGTGCTGCCACAAAATAATATTAAGTAACCTTTTTCAGTGCTGCCATTCTTAGATTCACACTGAGGCTAATCAATATTGCCCTGCAGCACCAGAGAGGCATTCCCATACCCTCATGAAGGTTCCTGGTTTAATGTAATTCAGCAGAATAATACCACAAGCTTTGAAACAGACCAGCATACTCCACGGAGGTGGCAAGAAAGCAAAAGTCAAGCCCAGTCATACACCCCAAAGTGTACCTGGCAGCAGATGACGCCACTGGACACGGCAGAGCTTATAGCCCCCTCCTGCAGAAATCCTTATAGACAGAAGCACTTTCAGGGCCAACAAGCTAGAAGTTGACAGGGTCAGTGAATTTGCTACTTCTGTGAAAGAAGCCAGCCTTCCCTTCACCCAGCTTGTCTATAGCTTACTGGGGAAAAGGGTTTGTTTTATAAATAAGGGTTTGTTTCATAAATAATGCCCTATACACGAGGCATCGTGGGGCTCACTATAACCACCCTGGTACTGAGGATTCTTTTCCTAATGCAAACCCAGAAATTAGACTATACTCCTTCAAATTGCAGAAAACCCTCTGCAGTATTACCCAGACCAAAGAGGCTTGGGTAACCAGCACAGCTTCAGCTGCAGTCCTTCTCTGTTCACACCCAATGGGCTAATGACTGCAGTTCAGAGCATGAAGCACACACAAGGAAGAAAACTTGAAGACAACTTTTTTCCTCCACACTGCTCATTAACTCTTCCTGGCGATTCTCAGGCCTTGCAGCATCCCAGCTCAAAGCAGGAACATGAGCTCAGTGTTTTATGACAGACACACTCCAGTGGCTAAGGCAGCCACTTTAAGGCACCAGCCTTAACTCATAAACTGCTTGCAGTATTTAAAAAATTAAAAAATAAGCTGATTTGTCATGCACCTGATATACTTCTTCCATAAAAGAGCCCATAGACAAACATATAAAGGAGCATTTAAAATGCTCCTTTCTCCATTATTTACTTGTTCCATATTTTGTGCTTGTACTTTGTGAAGCACAGAATGATCTGTTATTCATTTAAGAGTTTAAAATCCATACCAGTTTCTCATAACTAAAACCAACACACTGCTCTACTTGAGGGAGATCTACTGCACAAAACAGAATTACTCATCAATTGAGTATACATCAATGGGACAGCACATGATTAGACAACAGTGGGGAATCCTAATGATTCCCTGTGAGAATTGGTGTAGTGCAAGGCTCTCATTTTCTGCTCCATGATGTGTAGATGAAAAGTACACTGGAAAGAATACAAAATAAACAGTACTATTTCTGTGCACATCTTAACTTCATTTTCATGGGAATGTGGAAATCTAACAAAAGAACAAGACCATGATTATGAGAAGGAAGACCAAAAAAACTACTGACTGTAATGTCTTACTTTCTTGCACAGTAACTCACCCACACCTTCAGTCCTGATATTTTCAAAGGACTGATATTTGCAAAGCGGCTGTCAGGCACACTCACTGTGGGTGAACACTCAGGGTTTACCAACATCCATGGGCAGGTGGCAGATATACTGTGCCACAGCTCTAGGCAAGCTTCACTTGATCTACATTGGAGACTTACTCTGCAGTAATGCTGCTTCTCTCACAGGGCGCTACAGTCAAATGAATACAGCCCTCCCAGGACCACAGTGCAACAGCACGCTGCAACAGCATGCTGACCAATTTTTGTGTTTATTCCCTTCCCTATGACCTAGGTAGAGGAGAGTTCCAACCACACGGAGGGGTTTCTTTAATTTTCTGAAGTAGAAAATAAGCTATAAAACATGATTACACAGTTTATTCATTTCAGTCCAGGACATATTAACATCCCAAGAGAGATCTGAGTTCTACCAAAGGCTGTCAAGCTGGGGGGTGTAGGGCTGGATGATCCTGGGCCCCTTCCGGCTCGGAGTGGCCTGCTAGACTGTGAGGGATCTAGGTTGGTGTTACCGCTCTGGGATGTGCGTTCTGTCTCTGTATGGGTGTTAGATGGTGAGTTGGACTAGATGATCCTTGTGGGTCCCTTCCAACTCATAATATTCTGTGATTCTGTGATTCTGTCAATTAACAGAAAGAAACACATTGACAAAGAGTGTTATGCTATGTTAGTGCAGCAATAATGGTGTTAAGTGGTGGCAAAGCATTGTTTAGCTGATAGCAAAATTTCTTTCTTTATTTTTGTCCTTGCTTGATTTGTTTGACGTGTTTTAAAGGGACTCTGTGCTTTTCTCTTTCATGGTTCTTTCACAAACAGTACTTTACATGCTGTGACACACAGAAACTCCTCAGCAGAGTTGATCAGACTGCTTTGGAGTTTAGGAAATTTAGTGATGCATGAATCTCAGAACAAATCCAGCCATTACACTGGAAACAGCATAATGGGAAATTACGGAAGTCCTCTGTCAAACACATGCAATTTTAGCAAATCCCTCCTATCTAGCATGTACTATCTTTAATTACCTGGACTTTTTGACTGCTCTGAGTCTCTTGTGACACACACTAAAATAAACAACTATACTTCGCTTGTTCCCTGGGCAGGCAATTTTGCAGAGCATATGCCAACATTATCAGTGGAATTTTCCATAGTAGATTAACCTCACAGTTCACCTTGACCAGTACCAAGCGACTAATGTTATCCATATGGTATTTTCAAATATTGCTTATTTTGCCAATCTCAGTTCAACCTAGTTTGGTTTCCTTTCATGGCAACAGATGTGCATTGAACAGGACTTGTAGTGAGTGAGAGCTCTCTAAAATGTAGCACAGTCTTCCATAGTTAACTTCATCCTCTCCCAAAGCTTTCTTATCTCACTGTTCAATTGCCATGCAATCAGAAAGCTCCCTTTTCCATTAGTTTTTTTCTATCAATACAATTCAGTACAAATTAGTATGTTTTGAAGACTCTTTGAAAGAATTAAAAGGTTGATTTCGCCTGAAACTTATTTAATGCCATGTTGGGTGAGGACCCACACCGAAGGAGTTTCAGTAAGGTACGTTTTACACTGCTCTAAACTATAGTCAGCAAGGGACTGGGAGAGAACAGACTGGAACATTTCTATCTTCCTAGCAAGCGTGAACATATACTGTTGTAAGCATCTGAGACCCACAG
Organism: Pitta sordida; assembly: GCA_013390025.1. Taxonomy (NCBI): domain Eukaryota; kingdom Metazoa; phylum Chordata; class Aves; order Passeriformes; family Pittidae; genus Pitta; species Pitta sordida. The sequence goes on from WEKX01024447.1 coordinate 4,648, forward strand.
GTCTGGCTCAAAGCCATCTTTCCTTCTAGGGCTCTGGTTCTGTGGTGAAATACCTCAGCTAATCAGAAGGATTGGACACCACGTGCATCTTTTTAGTATTTGCATTCACCATTGTAGTACTTGAGAAGTTAATGACAACAAACAGTGTACTAAAACCAATGTGCTTTGGCAAATATCAGGACATTCCTGCCGCAAGCTTTATACATGTAAAGTGAATATTTACCTTTTACTTTGAGGAAGTACATAATAAAGTCTTTGGGTCATAGACATTAAAATGACTCATTTATTGAGGCAGTTATAAAATGAAATACAAAGGCCACTATCGCATATTTTGGATCACCTTCTCAATCCTGAAGTACCCATGACTATATGATATTGTTCACTCCCTGTCCCAAGTTACTAACTGTACATTAAATCAGCAAAAATAATTGCTTCATCACAAACTGACTAAAAGACCTATTTAGAGACAACAGCAATCATTAAACAAAACCTATTTGCAGGAGAGCTGAAGGCATTTCCAATACTTAAATGAGATTTAAAAATAGAACACTTCAGAGTGCTTAAACTGCAGACAAAACCCTGTTTAATTTCAAAGGTGGCAGGGTTACTAATGCACCAGTGACTTCAAAGATGGCAAAATATACTGGCTTTTTTAAAAGATTTGTAGTTCCATCTGAAAGGATGGGAAAAACACAAGATTTATCAAATATGAAATGTAATATGCACAGGTTGTTCACGAGATGCCTAAATTTGCATGAGTGAGCACTGCCAAAGGTATAGGTTATCAGAGTTAAGCTCAGCTTCGGGAATTGTTGCTCAGTCATGAACCTCAAATAGTCAACTCATGAGGCCATCTCTGCATTTTATTCCATAATGCTGGAAAAATAAAGTGCTGTTTATATAGCTGGAAGGCTTTCCTCTATTATAAAACACAACAGGAGACTTATTTAATATCATTATTTACTGTGTGCATGACCACAGATAAATAGCAATCCACACAAGAATTTAAGGCCTCCCCTGAAATATTTTTACAATTCTCTCAACGCCAATGAACTTTTGACTCAAGACTGGGTTTTCTTTTCAATAATTGTTTTTCCTAAATCTATTAGCAAGTTCTTATAACCTTTACACTAAATGCAATTAAAAACCCAATACCATGCACACAGGAAGGCTCTATGACTGGTTACTGGAATCTTCATTCTCAAGCTGAGCTGGCAAGAGCTATTACTCCACATTGAGTTTTACTGGTTCCATACAGCAATTCAATGAAGTTCCCAAAATAAAATACAAAAATTTATGTTTGGTTTCAGTTTGAAAAGTTTTCCTTGCATTTAGGAGCTCATACAAACACAACACTGCATGGTTAAACACTGACTGAGTCCCTAGACATCTAAGCTGTGCTATGCTGAGTCCTTTGGATCATATTGTCTCGATGAGAAAACAGTCGCCCAGAGAGATTCAGGCCCACACATTTTTATGTAACTACAGTGAGCCTTTAAGGTGCTTCTAGAGTAGGAGCATAAGGAAATATATAATGAAAATATTCAAGTTTACCAACAAAAACCTGAAGGTTGTTTTAAAAAAAAAATAAAGAGAGGAGAAACTGAAGAACTGCACAGTTCTTCACAAATACTGGTTGTGTAAATAAATTCAGGCACAGGAGTAGGTACACACTGCGTGACAAGGGAACTAGTTCCCTGCCAAGTCCGAATTTTCATCAGGACACGCAAATCTTCGTCTGATGCAGAGAGACAAAAGAAGAGCTCAGACTCCATAACTGCTTTGACATTGAGATGAACTGTTGCCAGGACACTGATTATTAATGCTAACCTTGTAAAAGAATGATTCTTAATGATTCGTGTTTAATATATTATGGTTATTGATCCAGCTTTTGAATGTGCTCTACAGTGAATTTAAGTATTCCTGAAAAAAAACTCCCAACATTGAGAAATAAATGGAACTTTCATAGCCTTTTTCTACCACTTTCACATATGTGTGTGTACTTAAATTAGTGTCTCCAGCTTTTGTCAAACAAAAGAAACGTCAAAGTAATCATATAATATTTTTTCTATTAATGAAATAAGGGGATACTATCAACTTTCAGCAGAGGGAAGGCCTCATCATGTTCCCCCTTCCTCTACAAACTCACTGAACAGTAAATATTTCAAAGGGTTCAAGATTGCTCATTCACTCTTTTTTTCCCAGCCTTGCATAGCTGCTTTGAAGCAGCTGTTCTCAAAGGATCAGATACTGAGTTTTCTAATCCTGTTTCAACTTCTCAGCAAGACTTCTGAGTTCTGTTAAAGATTAGGCAACATTTTTTCTGTGCTGAGGCCTTCTAGGCATCTGAAAAAGGAACAAGCCTGCAAATACACTAAGCAAACATGACATTGCTGTCGGCCATGAAACTCCTTAAAGGAGATAATTTTCACTAACAAGAAAATTACAAAAAAATACATGATTTAAACCAAACTTTATCATTCCTTTGAATCAAAAAACATATGTACATAACAAACATCTACAACAAAGTAAATAGGAAACAACTGCGAGTTTAGGAATTATGCTATAAGAAAAATGTTCATAAAAGGCTCAAAGTATAGTATGTGATGGAAAGACAAATGTTCCTGTGCATTCCTTCCTTTAAATACTGTTATGTTCAGTAAAAGTTTCAAACAGCCCACTCTTACGTAGAAAGTATGGGAAGAGAATCCTACCATAAAAGCCCTGCAGCCAAATATTTGCTGTTAAATAGGTACAATTCCAGGCAATTTCAAGTATATATTAGACACGTGTATGTGTGTGTGCACATATGCACAGACATGGGGTTATTTGTAAGAGCAGGACAACAATGTTATGAGTCACCACATCTCACAAAATTATTGTTTCAGATTTCAGTTGGGCTGACAGTGCTTTTTAGTTGAATGATTCTTTATCCATTTCTGTGAAATACTTGGTGACAGACAGGGTTGGGACTTTATTTTGTGAAATTAAGTAGAATGAATCCTAGGTAGCTGTTTGGGTTATTAATATCATACATATAAGATAGATTTCTTCTCCAAACACACTTCCCCAACCTCTCCTATTGTTAAGAATTTTACAGATGAACTGACAGCTCAGGGTGCTGAGTTCATATCCATAAAAAGGCTCTGCCCAGAAGGTGTCAGGATAGGGCTGTAACATGAAGGTAAGTTCCAAGGTAAAAAGACATGTTGCTGACCTTTAACATTTCCTTTGAGACGTGATGCCATATGGAACTCACAGGTGAGGTGTGTGCGCTGGCACCTGGGGGGTTTCTATCCTAGCAGTAGATGCAGAGGGCATGTTTCCAGCTGCCCTGCCTTCATGCAGTGAGAAAAGGGGCAGAGAGGGGTCCTTTCTCTCAGCCAAAGAATTCAGACATGGGATCAAACTCTTCAAGAGGGGAACTGTAACAGGAGAATAGGCTGTGAATGTACATACTAATGGCACATTTTAAAGTCGAAGAGATTCAAGGGAGTATCCTGCCCTTCTCCTTTGAATGCCTCTGTGTACAGTCATTCTATGAATGGCTTAGTTAGGACACTGTGACTACAGACCGGGAAGCACAGCACTTTACAAAGCCATTATATGTACAAAAACCTAAGCACAGACCCTGCCAAGGGCAGCATTGATCCTAAAACAGCAACACATGGCACAACTCAAGTTGGCGCTCCAGGCAGCTGCTCTGCCAACTACTCATACATGGAGCAATGAAGAAACTTCAAATCTGGCCAGGCGGCCTTCAGGGAAGTGAAGAATACCAAAATTCAATTAGAAATGTTGTTTACATTGCAAGATGAGTGCTCCTCTAAAGGACTGTGTTCTACCAACACACAAAACCAGAAACTGTCAGCAGTTCTGGTGCTGACAAGTTTTTCTTGAANTGATCCTAAAATAGCAACACATGGCACAACTCAAGTTGGCGCTCCAGGCAACTGCTCTGCCAACTACTCATACATGGAGCAATGAAGAAACTTCAAATCTGGCCAGGCGGCCTTCAGGGAAGTGAAGAATACCAAAATTCAATTAGAAATGTTGTTTACATTGCAAGATGAGTGCTCCTCTAAAGGACTGTGTTCTACCAACACACAAAACCAGAAACTGTCAGCAGTTCTGGTGCTGACAAGTTTTTCTTGAAGACCAATTTTGTCTGGTTTTGAAGTCTAGCTGATGAGAACAATTTCCTGCATCCCAAGGAACTTGTGATAGAGAGCAGCTCTGGAACCAACACTGGTTTTAATTAGGTTTATTTTTCTTTATAGCTGATTCTAGGACTGCTGAAGAGGGAAAATATGCAATCCTTTGTATGCAAATGTATCAAGTAGCTAGGGATACCCTTCTTCATTTCCTTCTAGTTCTGCATTTAAGTGCCATGCACAATATTAAATTGTGATGCTTGCTTCTTCCAAACAGGAAAGACAACTGGGCAGGCCCATTAGAGACCAAAAATCTTCTACTACATCCCTTGATTCAGGGGTGATAATAGATCCTCACCTTCTAGACCAAAATCAGAATCTACCGCATGAGATTAAAGAATGAGATAGGGAAACCCAGGGCCAAAACTATAAAGTAAAAGAGTAAAGCACACTGAGCCCCCGCATATTTGCAGTCCACTATTTGCGACCTTCAGTATTTGTGGGTGACTTTTCCGTGAGCTGTGCAACCTCGGCGCATGCTCAGAACATACTGGGACCCCAGTTGGCTCGGCCCCCGGTCTTGCCACTCGCGCTGCAAGCACAGCTGGCCCCACCCCACGCCCCTCCCCCACCGCTCACAGGGCAAGAACAGCGGGCCCCATCTGCTCACGAATATGTAAATTGGTCCCACCCGGGAGCCGGCACGGTGCACCCGGGATGCGTTTAGTGTAAATGTGTGTTTTTGCATGGCTGGAATTGTCCTCCGCCAGGCTACAAGATGGGGTGACAGGGCTGCCATTGCGTGTGTGCCATTGTGTGCCAGGGGCTGTGCCTGCCACTCGGCTGGCTCTTGCCACCGGCCCCTGGCTCCGCCCTCACCGCTGTGCCGCCCCGCGCCCGCCTCGGCATAACACAGCCAGACAACTGAGACAAGCCCCGCTCTCAGGACCATCCTCCAGACCTTATATGGGGAGCGGGCGTGGCTACAGGAGTGGCATACTCAACTATGTAGTGGGTTCGCTATCTTTGTGGATTTCACAACTCGCGGGAGGCGGACCAGACCCAACAGCCCACGAGTAATGGGGGTTCACTGTAGTACAACTTCTCAAAAGCATTAAAAGAGATTAAAAGAAAATTAAAATCAAAAATTTAAAGGATTGTGATGCATTTAAACAATGGGGAGAAAACAAGGACAACAAATGAGAGGAAACAGGTAGGAATGAGCTCCAGTGTTCTCACCCTCATGTGAACCATATAGTGTGGAGAAACCAGATTATGTGGTACTAGTATTACAGAGCTAAAAAAATTATTATCTGAACATCAACCCTTGAATGTGTATGTCCAAGATGTGAACACAAGAACATATATGAACCAACTGGAAAACTCAGGACTTCTGAACACTTGGTATGGTAACATTATCTTACTTCTTACTTCTTATTGCCTGTTTGCAAGCTACCATGGAACTGGCAAAAAATTAAACATCAGAAGTTTTATAGATGATGAGATGGTTTTATAGCATTTATTGTCTGTCTATGAAACACATGAAGATCAAAGCTAGAGCTACAGATCTAGAGACAAGAAAGCCTCTAATTGGGGCTTTTAAAATCAGAAAATACATACAGAATTAGCATGAATACTCATATATAATACTCATACAGAATTAGCATGAGTAACAAATAATCCAGGCTAGGATTAGACAAGAAAATTCTAGACACACATTCCACAGAGCTGTTCAATTTCCCTTTAGAATCCCTAGAGATAAACAGCCTTTCCTAAACATGATTTTTCTTATTTTAAAGTTCCTTTCTGGTTTAGAATTTGATTAATTTTGTCCCAGATTACTTTTGGACTTCTGATTACAAAGAGAGTCCAAACAACCTGTTTTGAAATTGATTTTAAATAGATCTTTAAAATATCTAAAATTTTACAGGATAGAATCCATCTCCATGGCAAGGCCCATTAGGGTGAGCAGAAGTTTACTCTAAATATTGAGCAGTGCTGTTAATATATTTGACAGTTTTAGCTATCTCCCTAGAATTAGTTCTTAATAGCAGCACTGCCTCATGAAAGTTCATAGCTCATCCTAATCTCTGGTAGACTCTAATGAAGTTTCTTTTAACTAGAAAAGCTCATTTCTGGAAACAAGCTCTATAACAGCTGTGCAAAAGTGTCTCTGACTTTAGCCTGTTAAAAATAAGGCCTGTGACTGTTATAAACATGTGATGACCTCTTAGGGTTTTTTCTCTGATAAGTTTTGGGCATTGTGAAACAGCTTAACCTTATACAGGCAGACCCGTTTTACCCTACGACAAATCCGTCATACATATCCAATGATTTGAGGTGGTAGAATTTATGATATGTATTGTGGGTAAATATTTTCCCCTCTAATTTCTCATTACTTATTCTCTTTTAGCAGAAATGAGTGTCCCAGTATGTTCTCACTTTGGAAGCTTATCTTTTTTTAAACTGCAGTTGTATACTTCTCATCATGAATAATGGCCACACAGGTCTGCCTGAAACAGCTCAAATGGGAAAGAAACATTTTACTACATATCTAAACAACATATTTGGATCCTAAATTTATTCAATTAATCACTCTAAACTCAAGGGAAGAATTTGAAAGTATGCTTACAGATATAATTTGCAATGCCAATAATAAGGAAGCGCAATTTCAGAACATGAAAGTAAGTATTAGCCAAATTTTACACCACATTCTTCACCTGTCCTTCCTTCAAAAGTCACATTTAGTGCAAGGGACTGTACTTGCTACATATGTGGTGTGCCCAGCATCCTCAAAATCTTTCTCTAATCCTCTAAATTAAGAGCTCTTTGGGAGAAAAAATGGGCTTAACTTCCAACTGATATTAGAGCAGATCTTCTGTGACTTCAGTGTGAATGTGTGCATTTCATAGAGTCACAGAATACTCTGAGTTGGAAGTGACCAACAAGGATCAAATCCAACTCTTAAGTGAACGGTCGCTATGGGGATCAAACCTACAAGCTTGGTATTATTAGCACTGTGCTACAGCCAACTGAGCTAATCAGCAGTCCCAGACCATGTACCATAATTAAGATGAGATTTCAGAAAGAAAAAATTGGAAGAATGCACCATGAAATGTTGCTCAAACAGCACTGATAACATACCTTGTCTTGTATGTAACAAAGATTTACTGTCCATGGAACAGAACCACACCTTTTGACCAGATGATGTTCAAGACTCTGCCTAACTCTTTGGAGAAACTCAAGGAAGAGTTCAGTTGTCAAAACGCTAATTCCTGATCACAGAATCACAGAATATTACAAGTTGAAAGGGACCCACAAGGATCATCTGGTCCAACTCACCAGCTAATGCCCATACAGGGAAAAAAGCCACACCCCAGAGCTGTGGACATAAACCTAGGTCCCTCACAGGCTCACAGGCCACTCCAAGCCGGAAGGGACCCTCAGGACCATCCAGTCCAACACCCCACCAGCTAGACCATGTCACTAAGCTCCACATCCAGTCTTCTCTTAAACACCTCCAGAGATGGCAATTCCACCACCTCCCTGGGCAGACCATTCCAATGAAAGATCACTCTCTCTGTGAAAATACTCTTCCTAACATTCAGTCTAAACCTCCCCTGGCGTAGTTTAAGGCTATGTTCTCTTGTTCTGGTGTCGTCAGCCTGAGAGAAGAGATTCGCACCCACCTGACTGCAACCTCCCCTCAGGTAGTTGTAAACAGCAATCAGGTCACCTCTGAGCCTCCTCTTCTCCAGGATGAACAACCCTAGTTCCCACAGTCGCTCCCCATAGGGCTTGTCCTCCAGGCCCTTCACCAACCTTGTCGCCCTTCTCTGGACCCTCTCAAGCAGCTCAANCCTTTTTATCATCAACCAGTCAAGTCATACAATCATAAAATCCAGCATGTTTCCTTTCTCCAGCTGAAGCTAAGAGAAGAGATGATTTATCTGAAGCAAACCCCACTGATCTATTTTAAAGAGCAATAACATGCCAAATAATCAGGATAGTATGAGATACGTAGTATGAGATCCTAGCTGAAAGAACAAGTGTTATTAAAAATAGCACAACACTCTGAAAACAAAAGATTTCTTTTGAACTCTAAGTTACTGGAGGAAAAAATAGGATTCCACATTCAGAGAGGTTAGACAAGTATTTCAAATCAATTGAATAACATATGAATTCAGCTCAGGTAAATACAGTTCCAGGTACCTGAAGACAGTGTGCCACTTGATATATTATAAGCCTCTATTTTCCAGTACTAAAGATCAGGATTTAGAAGCTTTTACCTAACTTTAGAAGTGCAGATTATTGCATTATTGTAGAAGGAGGAAGGAGACATGATAAACAAGGGAGGGACCAGCAGGGGAATTCCACACCAATTTATTATTGTAAAAAAATACTGTAAGAAAAGGCCCTATGAAACTCTGGTTGCCAGTAAATGAAGCAGCTGGCTTTATTTGTTTAAATAAATAGTTTTACTAATGTTGCATCCAATCTAGAACTTAAAGAGGGTAAAGATCTTCCAGTATTATGCTTTTATTCTGCTGAATGCTTTAATACACAAAAAGAGGAACTACTTCAAATATTTATTCACTGTCCACTCAATTTTTTAGAAAAGGAAGATCTAAAAGCATATCTGGCATCCTGTTTCTGCGCAGAAACACTCAAGTACTTGTCATCTGGCATCAGCAAACCAAATAATGCTGAGTCCCTTCTATGTTTTATTCCCTCAAAGAATTAAGTAGAGATTAACCACAACATCTTTCAAACACAGGCTCACATATTCATGAATAACAAGAAGAAAATCTAAATCAGTACTTAATATATAATTTCATGCTGCATATTCAAGAGCAGCATGCTAGCAACTATAATGCTACAGAGACAAGAGTCATTCTATAAGCTGATTCTGAAACACTGCATACACAGTTGCAGGGGGGTAGGAATTCTATTACATATTTAGGTTTACGAAAATAAGGTCAGATGGGTTTCTAGGTTATTATTTCGAAAGATAATTATGATTGCAAGAAATTTCAATATTTTTCATAGTACCATAGACTACAAGAAAAATATTCCAAATATTTTAAATAGGAAGAAGTAATACAAGATCTTTTGAGAATAAAGATACAAAGAACAAAGATAAGTTAGGTTTCGTGCTATTATAGATGTGTGCTAGAACCCTACTTTTGCTCAGCTTTGATTGGCATCCAAAACTGGTGAAGACCTGTGAGCATCCAGGAATAGGCTTTGATTGGGTGATGGAGTACAGTAGAAAGAAGAGAAAATAAGCCTTGCTATGGTCCTGCCTTTTCTCAGAGTTCAGGAGCCAGATACACTCTTTGATTCCACCACCTGTAACCCAATTCCTTGTTGCTGTGTCCAGGAAAACTTTTGCAATGTAAGAGCCACCTTGCATTCCAAAGAGGCTTCCCCCTGACTGCCACAACATGTTCACAGAATCACAGAATACAATGAGTTGGAAGGGACCCACAAAGATCATCTAGTCCAACTCACCAGCTAACGCCCGTACAGAGACCGAACACACACCCCAGAGTGGTGAACATAGACCTAGATCCCACACAGGTGCACAGGCCACTCATATTAAGTTTCCTGTCAATCATTACGCCTAAACCCCTCTTCCATTTCCCCCCTCTCCAGCCACTCCTCCCCCAGCCAATAGCAGTGCATGGGGTTGTTATGTCCAAAGTGAAGAACCCGGCACTTAGTCTTGTTAAACCTCATATTATTGGAGTCTGCCCATTTCTCTAGCCTGTCAAGGGCCCTCTGAAGGGCCCTCCTACCCTCCAGCAGTTCGACATTTGCCCCCTGCTTGGTATCATCCGCAAACTTGCTGATGATGGACTCAATTCCCTCGTCCATATCGTCAATAAAGATGTTGAACAGTGCCGGGCCTAACACTGACCCCTGTGGGACTCCACTAGTGACTGGCTGCCAGCTGGATGTGGCACCATTCACCAGCACCGTCTGAGCTTGTCCATCCAACCAATTCCTAACCCAGCATAGTGTTTCCATCCAGTCCATGATCTACGAGTTTCTCCTGAACCTTATTGTGGGAAACCATGCCAAAGGCTTGTGTGATACAGAGTGTATAGTTATCTAAGTTTGGCAAAGTGGGCATAGTTTCAGGTTGTAGTTCATTTTTTAACCTTTTCTTGCACATGTGGCATGTCACTGATAAACAGCTTGCCAGCCTCATGAGTGTTAGTAGCCACCCCATAACCTGACTTCAGTAGGGGCCACAGCACTGGGTACTCAGTAGCCTCAGGTAATAAACAGAACTTTCTAAATGTCTAAGAAATATAGAATTAAGGGGTTATTTTAGCCATTATTAAAGAAGCCAAATAGCAGAAGTATGAAACTGTAAGGAAAATAGCCTAATTATTCACATTCTAGCTTCTTCTACGCGGACCTTATAGAAGAAAATGTATTAAAGGCTTGAAATCTTTTTTCCTAAAATTCAAAAGAGTAAATAAAGAATGAAATTGGTGTTAAACATGCTGTTATATTTTAAGCTTTATTTACTTATCTTAAATGCAATTGCTATATATCTATGTCTGCAAATATTCCAGGAAATGTAATGTACATTGGAATATTTAAGCTGTTATTTACTGCAGAAAAATTCCAAATTCTTCACTCCAAGTGCTGGTATGTGAAAACTGAACTATAGTTAAACCCCAACTTTCGTGGAGCCTCGGGTCTCCTTCCCTTCCGCAAAGCCCACAGTCCGCAAAGATAACAAACTCATGAATATGCAATTAAGCCCCACCCATTGCCCTGCCCACCTCAGCCCCAGAGCTCTGCAGGACTGCCCTGCACCCTGAGCCAGCTTAGAAGACCGAAGGGAATGGCTTCTCACCATTCCCATCCAGGGAGTCCTGGGATTCCTGCCTTTTGTCACTGGACGAAGGGATGGAGACTGGACGAAGGGATGGAGACTATTATCAAGGCCAGAATCCTGTGGCAGCTGGTGCAGGAGTATTTTTCCCTGTGAAAAGACACAGAGGGGCCAGGGCCTCTGTGAGGCTGGGGCTGTTGCGAGAGCGGAAAAACTCTCTGGCCCCAGTCCTGCCGCTCCTGGCCCGGGATACAGCAGGGAGCAGGGGCGAGGGGGCGGTGGTGGCTGATGTGGGGAATCTAGCCATGCACTCACTCCCTGCTGGACCCAGGCCAAGCTGAGTGTATAGACATTGCACATGAGCTCGTGTTGCCATAGCAGTGAGGGACACTGCACGGTGGCACGCAGACGGATCCAGATGTATCTGCATCTGGCCTCCACCCGGGAGAAAATCGAGGGTGCTGGCTGTGCAGCTGTGTCCCTCTCCCCACCGGCAGCCAGGTCCATGCCTCCATGGGCTGTGGCTGATTGGACAGGGACTACTTTTCCCAGCAAAAGGACATGGAGGGGCTGGGGTTGCCTCTGCCACAGGACCACACAAACTTTCTTGCCCCAGCCTCGCCACTCCTGGTCCAGGATAACTCAGGGAACAGGGGAAGTGAGGGCAGCGGTGGCTGGGGCAGGGAATCCATCTATTCACCCTCCTGAGGCCAGAAATCTCACTGGAGCCAGCGCTGCTGAGAGCCTCAGGAACCCCAGCGGCGACCACCTCCCCCCGAGCGAAGTCAAGCAGAGTGTCAGAGAGATGCAGGGTGTGCATAGCCCAAAAAGTGCTGGTTGTGCTTGCAGCATAGCGCGCGTAGCCCAGAAAGCACCAGTTGCAGCATCAGCATAGCAGTGGCATATCACCAGCGTTACAAAGCCTACAGCCAGTTCTCTAGCCACCTACTGCTCACCACCTGGCGCCTGTGGCTGTTATGCATGTGTGCCCAGGGCTGCTGGAGGGGAGCGCGGGAGCGACCGCTCCCACCACAGAGCAAAGGGGGTCAAGCTTTGCACCAGTGCTGCCTGGCGTGTCTGGAGCTGGCCAGAGCACTGGTCAAAGCGCTGGTAGGAGCTGGAGCAGGCAGCCACCAGGCTCATTCCCAGTGGAGGAGGGGTGGATGGACCCAAAAGCCCCTAAGACTGCTGCAGGGCCACTGCCACAGGAGCACAAACCTTCTCATCCCCAGTTGTGCATTCACCCCCCTCAAGATCCAGCAAGCTGGGATGCTGCCTCTGATTACAAAAGCCCAAAGTCCAAAAGGACGGAGCTGGGTGAGTTGAATATAGCCCTGCCAATTGTAGTCCTGCCACCCTCCCCCCTGCCTCCTGCTGTAAGGACTGGCCACAGGCCACCTCGCTGCCCCAAGATGGGGTGTTTAGTTGATGTGGGATGCTGCCAGTGTGTTATCGGTCTGGGAGACTGCATTTTGCTGCTCTGCACAAGCTGGGCAGGGGACGGGCAGTGGTGGCAGATCTTGCATGCCTGTGACTGGAGAGGGAGAACCACTGTAGGCCCACAGCAAGCTCCACTCCAAGTGCCAAGCATGGTGCAAACCACTGCACTGCATAGGTGCAAACACATTTCACTTTTTCACCAGTTCCCCCATCAGCCACCATCTTGGGCAGCCATGGAGTCCCCACACGCATGGTTGTGTCACTGCCCTGACCCGTCAGACGGCACAAGAAGGCAACGAGAATGCCCCCATTGCATTTCATAGCTGAGGTGGGCGGGGCAACAGGTGGGGTTTATTTAAATATTCATGAGCCTATTTACAGCACACACTGCACATGCTCACAGGGGACTTTTCATGGAAAAAAAACCAGTGATGAATTGAAGCCGCAAAGAGCAAAACCGCAAAGTGGCAAGAGTTCTCTGTATTATGAACACATAGAATATTGTGAAATATTTCTTTTTCTTCTTTCTTAAGAGATTAAGACAAGTTTGAGATCTCAACACTGTTTTTCATAGGTTAATTTTTAGCAATATCAACATTTTCATTTCTATTTTTAATTGGTTTATCTATTATGCTATAAAAACAGAACCTTTTTTGTTTTCTGTTATGTACATTATAATAAAAAAATTCAGAAAGAAATGCTCCTATTAGTGTGAATAAAATTAAATACACACATTCCTATTCAAATTCTGATTCTGAAGGATCTGCATATCTCAATGTAATATGTGATGATGGAAAGAAACCTAGATCTGATTTTGAATGAGAACTATTGGAAGCAGGGCATGAGCAATGTAAATGCTTTTAAATCATTCATCCAATTACACCAAATCAAAGTGAGATAAATGTAAGCTAGAAACTTTGCAGATATCACGCACACAGAACATAAAAGGAACAATTACTTTTACTCCTTCTGTGATGCACTGATCACGGTTTAAAGAATGTCAATGGTTCAACTAAAAAGAACTTACATACATTGACTAAAATAATGCGAACAGTATGTATGGGCTTCAAATACTTATGTAGCCATATAATTTCAGGAAATTTGACCAAAATTTGTCCTTCTGACTGCAATAATGCTTTTTACACGCAGCTGTCTCTGACAGATCCTAGTAAATATGAGATAATACATGCTTGTGAAAATTGTTATGGGATAAACTGAAATGTAAGCACTGTAGCTAAACTGCTGTGCCTGCTTTAAGTTTTGAATTGTCTACAGTGAAGCTATCAACTTATTTTAAAGCTTTTATACAATTAGACTCCAAGTTCTTCATTTTATTTTCAGCCAACATCAAAATTCTTGCAATAAACGCTGACCCCACATAAGCAACAGCAGGAATCATAGTGGCTGCAATATGGTAATGGACTGAGCATTAAGTTTGTGTTATAAAACCTGGATTAATTTCTCAGCATTACCTCTATTCTTGGATTAGTTTCAGCAAGTTTTTTCACCTTCCTGCACCTTGCTTTGTTTTTGTTTCCCAGTCTTGGCTGTTTCTGGTGTATATTCCAGGCAGAGACCATTTCATTAATGTGTTTGGGCAGTTCTAGCACACACAGAGTAGCACTTCTCCAAATTCAAGCCCTGAAACGCTACTGTAGAATTAATTACATAGAATGTAAAAATAAAAGTTTAAGATGTTTTCTGAATGTCACTGTTTCCATCCTGAAGAGTCTGGTACTTTGACTACTGTTATCCAATAAATCACTCTTGCAAAGGCTAAATACTGTTAATCCCTTAATCAAAATATTTTTCCAATTTACTGAAATTTACACAGGAAGAAATTTTAATACCTCTAAATACTTGTTTGCTTATCATGATCTCATTAACTATTATGAGAAATTAATGGTATGAGCTGAACTGATGTTAAAAAGAAGTTTTATAGACATTTCTGCTTTCTTTAAGCTTTCTTTTTAACAATGTCTTCATCAGCATCGGTGACTTTTTTTGAGGGAATGGGGGAGAGAACTTAATTTGCTTATGTATATCTGTTCATATAATTATCCTGCCTGAATCACTTGTCTTGGCTTAATATTGTAAACCAGAAAGCAGTCCTTTCTTAAACAAGAAACATTCTCCTTAAAGTGAGAGCTGAGATCTACATCTCTCATCTCATTTCCTGTCTTTCTGGTTTTTAATCAAAATACATGAAGTCATTGCTGAAAATAGGTATTCAGTCACATGAATATTGTGAAACTGAGAGAATATAGCTCTTTAAAAGAGAAGCATGTCAGAGGTTAAATCCCACTGATCTCATTCCTTAACAGAGCCAATGGATCATAGTCACATGATCTTCATGGGATCTCACAGAAAGACTATGAACCACATGCAGCCCTCTACACCCTCCCAACATTATTAATTGGCTATCTTATTATATAAACATAAAAAAAAAATCTTTATTCTGCAAAGTGTTGAATGGTCTTCCTATAATTTCAGAAAAACACAGTTCAGGGCTCATCTGAAACAGCATTAGAGTGCTATGCACACGCCTCACTAAGTCTTAAGGACACTGAATTGTAAACATCCTCCTATACATACCCACATACAAAGTGCAGGAAGAAGTTTTGTCTCTTTTTATTAAGCCTATTTTTGATATTTCTGTATTATACAAAGTTTAAAGTATTTTTAAATGCAAAAACTCCTAATTGATAGTAATTGCTACTCCCAAACTGATAACAGATAATATTTCTTTCTTTAACCGATATAAATATTTTATCTCAAGTCAGTTTTCATGTTCCCTGTTATCCTGCATCTTTGAAGATAGGGAATAAATACAATTCTCATTAGGCAAACACACTTTTATATGTTGTAGTAGACAACCTTGCATAAGCGCTCCCAGGGAAGACTGGCAGTGCTCTTTCACAAGATCTCAGGTTGCCAGCTGTTGTGTTGCCAGATTTTGTGTGTATGCCTGGTGCCTACCACTCCATCACTCCCCTCCTGAGCTAGACAGGGGAGGGAAAATATAATGAGAGGCTCATGGATCAAGGCAAGAACAGGGAGACATAACTTACCAGTTACCAATGGCATCCTGGCTTATATCAAAAATAGTGTGGCCAGCAGGATCAGGGAAATGATTGTCCCTCTGTACTTGGGACTGGTGACACTGCACCTGAAGCACTGTATCCAGTCCTGGGCACCTCAATTCAAAAAGGATATTGATGTGCTGGAGTGCATCCAGAGAAGGGCAGTGGAGCTGGTGAAGGTCTAGAGAGTAAGTCCTATGAAGAGTGATTGAAAGAACTGGGGTTGTTTAGCCTGGAGAAGAGGAGGCTCAGGGAAGACCTTATCACCCTCTACAACCAACTTGCAGCAAGGTGGGGGTCAGTCTCTCCTCTCGGGCAATTAGTGACTGGACAAGTGGGCATAGCCCAAAGATGCACCAGGGAAGGTTCAGACTGGACATTAGGAAGCATTTTTTCCCTGAAAGGGCAGTTAAGCATTGGGATAGGCTGTTTAGGGAGGTGGGATCACTATTCCTGGAGGTATTCAAGAAATGACAGAACATGGCACTTAATGCTATGGTTTAGTTGGCATGACAGTGATTGGTCAAAGGTTGGACTTCATGATCTTGGAGGTCTTTTCCAACCTTAATGATTCTATGATTCTAAATAAAACCAAATCTTAAAAACACATTTTGCTACTCCCCCACCCACTCTTTCTTCCCAGGCTCAGATTCACTCCTGATTTTCTATAACTGCTCATCTTCACCAGCAGCAGGACAGGGAATGGAGGTTATGGTCAATTCATCACACATTCTCTCTGTCTCTCCTTCCACCTCAGGAGATGGACTCCTCACATTCCTTCTCCAGCATGAGATCACTCCTAGAGGAGACAGTCCTCCACAAATTCCTCCAGTATATTTCCCTCCTCCAGGCTGCAGTGCTTCACAAACTGCTCAAGTGTGAGTCCCTCCCATGAGGTACAGTCCTTCAGGAACAGACTGTTTCTGCATGGCTGCCTCACAGGATCACAAGTCCTGCCAGCAAACTTGCTCAAGCTTGGGCTCCTCTTTTCATGGGTCCAGAGGTCCTGCCAAGAACCTGCTGTAGTGCATGCTTCACTCTGGATCATAGTTTCCTTTGTGCATCCATCAGGTTTGGCACAGGGTCCTCCAGAAGGTGCAGTTGGATATCTGATCTATCACAGATCACCACGGACTTGCAAGGGCACAGCGTGTCTCACCATGGTCTTCACTACAGGCTGCAGGGGAATCTGCTCTGGAGCCTGAAGCACCTCCTCCCCCTTCTCCACTGACCTTGGTGTCCGTAGGACTGTTTCTCCCATATATTCTCACTCCTCTCTCTGGCTGAAGTTGCATAGCTTTCCTCCCCCCCATTTCTTAACTGTTATCCCAAGGCACTACCACGGATGCTGATGGGCTCAGGCTTGGCCAGTGGGGGGGTCCATCTTGGAGCCAACTGGCACTGATTCTGTCAGACATGGGGAAAGCTTCCCACAGAGGCCACCTCTGTAGTCCACTGAATACAAGAACCTGGCCACACAAACCAAATACTGTACACTAGTTTACGTATTATATTACAAGTGTTGACACATTTTGTTACCACAGAAGTATCAAACTGCTCTTCTCATTGTGATGCGCCAGTTTCACAGCAGTGGCAGTCTGAGAATGTGGTGCTCTCATTTTACTGGGAGCTGGGCCTCCCAGCAGGATTGCACCTTTACTACATTAGACAGGCACTAGGAAACACTTTAGGGATGTGGTTTCCATAACATCCTCAGAAAAGTATGCCATCTTGAATTACAGAAGTTGGTCTCTACCAGAAAGAATGACATAACACCGTATCAAGCAAAAGATAAGGTCTAAGGGAAAATGAAAGAGATTGAGTCAGTCGCATTCTCATGTTCTGCAATGTTCCATGTAACTAATAAATCTTCACAAGAAGAAAATAGAAATAGTTCTTCTGCATGGAACCACCCATTCAAGTGCTAAGAAAAAAACCACTCATTTCTTTAGTAAAATAATATGCAAACATAAACATCACCAGCAGTACTCAATTAGATGATTAATTTATAATAGGTGTACACTGAATGGGTTTGTATTGCATTTTCTGATTTTTCTACTTACAAGCATAACATTGCATTAATCTAACTTCATTTTATTGTTTCCTTTGTACTCAGCACTATAGCTCAGGCTATTTCCTAAAATTTTTCTTGTAATATTCAAGGCCACATGTCAGTACTCTCTGATATGGAACCACTGCAATCTGAAGATTTTCCTAAGTGAAGCACAACCTGATTTTATGAATACTTCTTTGCACAGAGATAATCATCATCTGCACTAGATTTTCCTATGGCACATGGAGAGGGAATTCTCCACAATTAGGAAGAATACGTAAAATTCAGTTTCCTTATTTGAAAGTATATAGCATCCAATTTCCTTACTGCAATTGTATATCATACAACCATGTTCAGAAACACCCAAACAGGAAAACATATTGGCCTTAAACTGTCCTTTTCAAAACATACTGCTAGCTAAAGCATAGTATTAAAGTTAATTTTAACATAATCTGAACTAAGATCATAATAAGGATCACATTCCCCATGTTGTATCTATTTTCAGGTTTAAAATTTCTAAAACTAAATGTTTACTTTTTCTAAATTTAAAACTAGCATGCATGGCAAATAACCTTTTGGCCAAAACTGCTCCTCAATCAAACATTTCAGGATTTTCTTGGACATACAGAGATCTCACTGCAACAACATACGTGTGGGCCTGATCCCTGGGTGGGTGTTCGCTTGGGAGTTGGACCAGATGATCCTGTGTGTCCCTTCCAACTCAGAATAACCTGTGAACCTGTGAACTCATGCACGGCTAAATATAATTTTTTATCTTGAACCACACACAGAACTTAATACCTACTAGTGATTAATACCTACTACAAATTCTTCTTTTAATTCATTTCTCATTTTCAGTCACATTCCTCTGAGCTTTAAGAATGAATGTAAGATATTTAGTTTAAGCAAAACTGTCTGGATAAACCAACAGCATCACAGACCAAATATTGATCCATGAAGAGTTATTTTGAAGTTTAGTAGAAATTGAAAACTTCCATGTGTTCTTTTTTGTAGCTCATTCCCTTATTCCTATACAAACTGAAGCTTTATTTATGATTTTTTTAAAGTTTAGTCTAAATTTAATATGGAAAAATATTCAGAAGAAGCATACAAAATTGCTATGCATTTAGGAATCTTAAAGTATAAATCTGCACTTTTAAACTACAAATATCCACTTCAATACTTACAGATAAAATAGTAGGCTATTTTATAATTTAACTTTTTTACAGAGAAGCCAACGTAAAAAATTCAGAAATTTGGGAATAACAATTCCACCACAAATTCCAAGATTCAGCTGAAAACTGACCATTTATGCCCATTCCTGATTTCCAGGAGAGCTGAAAGCACAGAAGACCACTTGCAAGATTCCTCAGATGTGTACTTTGTTGTGCTTTGTGAGAACTCAGTAGAATTAGCAATTTTCAGCTTAGAAAGACATAACATTATGTACCTGAGCTGGAAGTCAAATTCTTTGTATATTATTTAAATATATTTTATATAACACAAAGTTTAGATTCCGGCCTGGCAACGTTTCTCAGCTGCTTTATATAAAGCTTATTGCTAATACAGTGATCCCTGAGTATTTGCAGCTCGCATATCTGCGTATTCAATTAATCGCAGTTGGATTTTCAGTGAGTTGTGAGACCGCGCACGTGCAAAGAATGTTCCGGACTCCAGATTTCGCAGCTGGGAAGCACCAAAGGTCGATTCCTCCACTTTAAAGAAGTGCTACAGTGCGAGCCACACTCCCAGGACCACCTCTCTAGACCTTATTAGTGGAGGGTGCGTGGCTACAGGCGAGGAGTAGTTGAATATTCATGGGTTCGGTATCTTCATAGATTCCATAACTCATGGGACCTGCACAGACTCAACCCCCAGCGAATTCCAGGGGATCACTGTAACTAGAGAGGATGCAAATCACTAAGGAGTATCAAAAGGTAGTTCTAGGACAAATATGTTTCCCTGCCAACATAAGAACTGACAGTTTGTGCAAATCTAAAGGCAGAGTTTGATTTTGCTTAAGAACTGATGCTTTTTTGATGTTTTTCAACATAAGCAGTTTCCATAATGCAGTCTGTATATAAAATTACCAGTTTGGCTTTCAGGCACAGTCTACCGTCACAAGTCTGTTCTACCTCCCATATGTTCCAAACTTCAAAGATTTTCAAATATCTGTTTTGGTCCCAGTGTTATTCTATTGAGAATAAGCACAAACAAAATTCATGGAAGACAAAGGTAATGAAATTACAGGATATGTCACTTTGATCTGTTTTCCTCAGTGTGCCACACAAACCAGACTCAGAAAGGCACATCTGAAGATAAACAGCTCACAAACTGTTGAAACACAACTGTGCTGAGACTCAACCTTGAGTGGGCTATGTAGATAAATGAACACCAGCACAGATAGATCTGCTTGCAAGACACTTAACACAGCCTGTGGGATAAACATTCATACAAGTCAAGACGCCACTGAGTATATATAAAGATATTTGGAAATGCAATTAAAAAAAATGTTTCAAAAACTTAGATCTGATCTGAGCAAGTGCAGATCAAGCAGAGTACAATCTTATAAAGTTACAGAACCTTTTGACACCGCAGCAGGATCTGCAAACACCCAGATTTCACTACGTGTGCCCCAGCTTCCATGTCACACACATTATCCTACATGTTTTAAAATGGACTGGGTGAAAACATAGGCGAAGGAACAGGTCAATGCTGTCACATGCTGAAGAGCGCAGTGACAGTCTACCCAGGTGAAATAACACTGGAGAGCCATTTCTTCCCTTCCATGCAGTGGCAGCAAAGAAGTGATACAGCCCTAAAGCACAGGTACACCAACCCATCCAAAGAGAGACACTTGGGTCACTAAAAAGACCAGCAAGAAAAAATGAGACAGCTCTTTGCCTTCCCTCGAGCTAACTGATTAGTGAGAGGAAACATCATTCACTTCAGCATTTGTACCCTTCATGTCAGCTTTAGCAGATCATTTTCTCTTCTTTCTCCAGCCAGCACAGATTAAACAAATTTGCCAGTGATTCCATAGCACATATGAAAGGTTATTGAGATTGAATCACTGTGACCCCTAAATCAAAAGCTCAAAAGCACAATACTTTTTTACAGATTTAAAAATCTGACTGTGACTTACTGTTCTTTCAATATGNTGTACACCAACCCATCCAAAGAGAGTCACTTGGGACTGTGACTTACTGTTCTTTCAATATGAACAGTAGGACTGACAATTTTTTTCAAACAGCAAATGGAAATTTAAAATCTCTTTCCTTACATCAAGACCAAAGCCAAACCAAAACTCACTGAACTCTCCTCAGACACAGACCAAAACTAATAAAACTAGAGGTGATGACAAGAGCCATTTCTCAAAGTTGGCTACAGTAGGTTACCACTTTAAACAAGTAGATAACAACAGCTAAATAGACATTTGCTTTTTGCACAAAAAAAAGATCTCCTTATGGGAGCAAGTGCAACTCACTAGCATGTAAGCTGGGACAGCTGAGGGTGTATTGGCCATCTTGGAAGCAGCTACGTTAAGCCATCTATTTAGTCTATTTCACACAGGTTCACAGGTTATTCNGTTCTGGATACATATATCTTTTACTGGGTTAGAGAAAATGAGAAGCAGGTGGTAGCAATACTAAGTGTACCTGTAAAAACAAGCACTCTGTTCCAAGGCTCCGGTTCAGACCTATCTGAAATTGAGGGAGGAACTTTCACCAGTCTGAACAGGCACCACGCCATTGTGTGAGCTCTTGGTGATAGTGTTCAAAATGCCCAGAAATGAGTGAATGGCCTGGTCCTCCACATAGCACATACAGCAAGAACGCTGTTGGGTGATGTACCCTGTGCACTTGCACTAATGGGAGGCAAGGAGTGAGGCGACACATTCACACCTGTGCAGCACTGGTGTCTGAGGTGGTTGCATCCCTCAGGAGGGAATGTGCTCGTGAGTTGTAAAAGTGTAAACTACAGACAGGTCTCTTAACCCTTCACAAAAATCAGCATCCCTCCAGGTGTGGAGCTGGATGACAATTTTGTGAATACAGTGAGAAGAAAGCAGATGGCTCTCCAACCTCTGACTGCTATTGACAAACTTCACAGAATCACAGAATATTCTAAGTTGGAAGGGACCCACAAGGATCATCGAGTCCAACTCAATGGACAGCATCACTGGCAGGAATTGAACACCCTGTCTCCACAGCTACACAGCCCAAAATAAACAGACATCAGTAACTATCCTGGCAACAATTCAGCAGAAACCTCCATAAGGTTTGTAATGATCCAACAAACAAAACTAATTTTGGCAGCCTTCCTCCATTCCCCAGTTATACCCGACAGAGTATAACAGTGACAGAGACCTTAGAAAAATAGGGATTTTCATAAAGTGTTACATTTCCATCCATCAGAAAGTAAAAGCACAGATAAGGTATGAGTCCCACTAAATCAAATCCACCTACAATTAAAGAAACTGTTGTCTGCACTCCCCAATCAAGTTGTGTTTACACAGTAATTTTATCGAGCTTGTCATCTCATCAGCTTTCAAAACTACATATATTTCAGATACACATATATTTCATTGCACTGTTACATTATGCTGTCTCCTCAATTATTTCTGTTAGATATCATTAATACATCATATTATAAAGATCTCATCTTTTTAGAATTGTTTTTCTGGCTAAGAATTAAGTAAAAATTCTTTATGTGATCCAAAATCTTCATGTTTAAAAACATTTAGATAAAATCCAGAAAGATTCCAGAAATTAATTTGAAAACAATTCTCTGAGTTGCATACTGCATTTACGATTTTGCTAGAATTTACAATCAATTTTAGTTAGCACTTACACTTGAAATGTGCCATAATCCATTCTCATTCTCTTAAAAACCATTAAAATTACTGATGGAAGACAAGCTACTATTTTTTTTTTTACTTAATCTATGAGGGGTTCTTTCAGTTTAGTAATAGTGTAGATACATATACTTCCCATTCAAAAATGGGAAAATCGATGAAAAGTAATTAATAGCACAAATTAAGTTTTGTTATCACCCTGAAATTAAATGACTATCATGAGATGCTAATTAGCTGACATAGTATAAGGAAAGACTGTCTTAGTAGGGCATTCAGAAAAAAAGAAAATAATCAAGTTCAATTTAGTCCAATCATCCAATTTTTATGTGTTGCATATTTTTGGCTCCCTTATTCAGGGTCTCTGTTTAAGGATGGAGTGGCTGTTTCTTTCCTCCTCAGCAGAAAAGAAAGAAGGGCCAAAGAGTATGTGCAATGTCAGTCTCATTTCTAAGTCAAATCCAGCCAGCTATGAGCATAATTCACAATATAAAGCAGTGCTGATTCAAATTATTCTCTGGCCTTTGTTTCTTTTTCCTCTCACAGATATGACCTATACATCAGGCTGAATTCCATGTTTCTTCTCCATATGTCAAACTATGCAAGCCATTACATTTTTTTTTAGCTTCCTGTACAGAAAAAAAAAATGGTGCTCTCTCCACCAAAAGGCAAACTTCCAGCAGCAGCGGGTCTCATTACTTCTATGCATGATCTAAGGCACAGCAACCAATGCGGACCAACCACAGTGCTCCTCCTACAGGGAAGGGAGCAAAAGCAAGACACTGGTTCAAGGGTCTTTGAGACCCTTCTAATCCTTACAAAAACTATGGGATTCAACTGCAAAAAAAAAAAAAAAATCCACGGGCAGCGGTCAGATGTGCTATGCCTTTTGCCTGAATTTGCCACAGCCGCTTTCCAGTACATATGGCTAGTCTGGGCAAATATATATGTAGTTTCTTCAGTAACTAAATAAAATAGTGTCGTGGTTTGAGCCTGGCTGGATGCCAGAGACCCACCCCAACTTCTCCTGAAGGAGAAAACTAGGAAAAACAAACTGGAAAATAAAACTGGAAAATAAAATAAAACTGGTCACAGGCAAAAGAAGCAAGGCAAAACTATAAATAAAGAATATAAAGGGTTTATTTTCTAACTAACAAGATCAGAACTGCAAGGCAAGCATCATTTAGAAGGCAACCTTTCTCCCCCCACCCCTCCTTCTCTTATAACAGATCTAATATTCCCTTTTTCACCAGGAGACAAAGGGGGAACATAGGGTAGGGGTAAACCAGGCAAGTTGGTATTTCTGACCAGATCCAGGGTAGGAACCATCTCTCTGCCCTTCCATAAAGTTCTCTCTCTCTCACAAGAGGGAAAGGTCTTTCATGACCCCTCCCAAGTGAGATCTCGACCTGAGGACGACAGTTCTTCTGAAAAATTCTCTGTTGTCCAGAAGTCACAGCCAGGATTGCAGCTTTTAAGTACTGGTTTTTATCTGCTTCATAATAAGCCCACCCAAAGTACACTGATCCTATCACAATACACCAAAAATCTGTTCAAGGATCTCTGTCGAGCTCTCAGCTAGCTCCAGGCTTCTCTTTCTGGGCTTCAAAACCATCAGCAGTTCGTCCAGCGTTACCTCTCCATCTTCAGTCATAGCTTAGACGGATCCTGCGGTCCTGGTTCTCTCTCTCTCTGGTCCATAGGTTTTCACCATGGTCGGTCCAATTCACAAACAGCAGCGGGATGCCTGGAAGAACATCTCTACCCCTTCTCTCGTGGGCCTGGGGCCTTCAAATCTCTCAGCCTCCCGACGCAGGTTCTGAGCTAGCACACTACATCTTACTACTGAACTTTTTTTTCTTCTCTCCCAAGTATGTTATTCACAGAGACGCCTCTATCTCTATAATCTTGAAGGCCATGGCAGCACAGAGCGCTCAGGCAAGAACTGAGCTGTTAACCCCCTCGCTACGAGAGCAGCAGAAAACCCCCTAAACCACAACAAATAGATAATGGGCATAAATGCTAAAAGAGGAAAGAAAACATTTGCTATATTTCCAGACCACTTCTTTCCCCCTATAATCCCATATTCCCCAAACTATGATGGCACAAATACAGCCAGTGCAGCTGCCAGGACACAACCAAATGGTAATGATATCTTCAGGACTTCAAAAGCAAAAGCCAAGAGCAAACACAGGCAATGAAGTCTCAAAATCTCCTACTGACAGGAGTGAAAAAAATGCATTTCCTACAGGGTCCTTCCGGGTTTATGTCTAGTAGTTTGTCTGAGACTGAAGGCTGCTGTCTTCCCCGTTACTTTCAAAATGTTCTGTAGCTTTCTCTTCTCCCACCCATGCTGTTGTTTTGGGTTTTTTTCAATAAATTGCATAGATTGGTAATAGAAAACACAAGCTACACAATGTGGATTCCCAAATCCTTTAAGTTAATTAGTACTTCACTGAAGAGCCATTTAAGAAAAATGGACTTTTATTACTATGACTAATCAGAGCACTGCTGTTTACAGTAAGGGTATACTGTGGATGACTCTAAACTGCTTTTGCAATATAGAAGAAAAATTGGCAGCAGATGGCACATATTGGCTTGCATCCATGCTGTTTCAGGCTGGTTATATTTACACTGCCCTGTAGAAGGCAGGCCCCAGTGGATATGTGGAAAATATGTCAACATATCTGTGTTGAGCAGCCAGGGTTTCCTCTAAAGAGGAACAAGTTGGTTTTGTGCCAAGAGTAGGCCAGAAGACAACTGACACTGGACAATCACAGAGCTGGGGCCATGGTGTAAAACAGAGACTGAGTCAAAATGAGAGCATAAACATACCCATGAAATGTGTGTCATACACATGTAAATCACTTCAGAAGTTTTTGGAAGGACATCAATAACTTCAAAAATAATTTGTAATCTAATCACTGTGTGGGCATTTACCACTACAGCACACAGTACTATACAGGGTCATTATAAAGGAATTAGACAGATATGAAGCTTTTCCATCTGCTTTCATTTTGCCTACTTTCTGTGACAATGTGCAATATTTCGTGCACACAGAGTTTTGTTGTCCTCTTTTGATTTGCTCCTGAAGTTCTGCGGGTCTTTTATCCAGAGGTAGAAAAGAAAACCAACAGAAATCACTGACACAATGATATACAGTGGGAATATGAACAGCATCACATTAGGAAAAGCTACTACGTACTTCTTTTTTGATTGCTTTTAAATCAGCAGCATTTCATCATGTCTCTTTTTAAATTAATATTTTTTTCATCACAGGCTTTATTTGTTATGATTTAAATACTTCTTCACAACATTTAAGGTATTTTATACAACACAAATATCTCTCCGAGGCCCTGCTCTTTGTTTAAATTCAACCCAAGAATCAGTGTAGCAGTTTACAAGACTGCACTTATCAAATAAACCAGCAAGAACTCTGTTCTCACTGGACCACTATTTAAACTGATGTTTATTTTGGCACTGCTAGTTATGGTATATCTGCTAACATAAACTATGATCAATAAATGGACAACAGAGTTCTTTCATAGAAGCCATCCATCTGTTACTTGCTGTTAAGGTATTGATTTGTATTCTGCACGTGTAGGCACATTACCACACAATATACATAATAAAATGATGCAATTATTGAAACTAGGAGCTAAATATTCATTTATCTCATATGTGGGGCAAATAGAAATAATGCACTCACAACATTCATACACAAGCAATATTATTACTTCTATTTTTCCATTTTGATGCCAAGGAAAATATATCCACATAAAACATACCTAACAGTATCTTGAGAACAACAAAAGGTTTCAAAGTCACGGCATTGTAGTACCTGTCCTTTCAGAAACTGATTAGTCAATCATAATAGGAAGTTCAGAATTTCAACAACAACAAAAAATCCTTTGCATCATTTAATGAGATTGTTTAATGAAGAGCACTCAATTACAGTTTTATGAAGACATCCCTTTAATTGCTTTTCCCTGCTCTAATTAACCTTTTGAATGCCAATCTAGCTTTCTTTCTGGCATGTCCATTACTATGCCTTTTAAGTGTGATGCTGTTACCCACAGCAATGACACGATGCACAGGACACATCTCCCACATCGTGCACAATCCCTCTGATGAACACCCTGCAAATGGCATGTTCCAGGCACCCACACTGTCCTGCCTGGTGTCTGCTGAGTTACCACACACACATTCCCTAGTAAAGAACTGTATGTTTTACTCCCCGGTCTTAGAAGACTTTTTGAATTGAACTATTAAATGAAAAGAGTAACAATTCATCATATTAATTAACATATTTTACAGAGCAGTTAGTAAAAGGAAGATCCCCCGAAGACTGTGCACTTTTCTCCCTCCCACAATGAACTGAAAGTCCTCTCTGATGAATGCAGACAAATTCTGCAGCCTCTTGTAATTCTTGCACTACAAAGATGACCCTTATTCCAAACTGCCTTTCGGTGACACAATTTTGGCTAATATGAATTTCTAAGGAAGGAGTGTAAATTATTCCATAGCACAGAGACAAGATGTATTTTAAAAAGAAGACACAGATTTTATAATATTTAGGATAAAACTAGTAATGTTGAGATAGATGTCAGCAAACCTAACTCACTTATGGAATTACAAGAATAAAGCTTTTGTCAATATTTGTTTTCTTCTTTGCAAGCCAAACTGCTACAAGCTTGAACTACTACTTCATGACACTGTCTTTCTCTGCAATGTAACACAGAAATATTGCAGGCAGACATGAAAATTATTTGCAGTATATATGTCCCTCTAGTTCTCACCTGAGGCAGGGCAATGTACAGACATAAGAAAATAATTCAGTAAGGGAAACTTGTCTCAGACAGAGACTAAAGCATTTGCACTATAAAGAGTAAATTGCCATAAGCAATCCTGGATTAAGCTACATAAAACCAAGGCAAAGAATAAAGACTGAAAATTCAGAGATTTTTGCATAGGCAGAGGAGAGAAGTAGACAGGGAGATATAAACAATCTTGCCACATGTTTAGTTCTTCACATGCCTTCTCTGCTTCTTGTCAAGTCCTCCCATAGCAGGAAGAACTCTGTACTCATAAATACACCCCTGACCATGACTTATCTTCTTGTCATTCAGACTTCCCTGAACTCAGAGCTAAATGTCTCTAGAAGAAAATTTACAGGCAATGGTATCTCCCTCACATTATCTAACATTTGTGGACAGCTATTTTTGGCAATAGCACATTAATAGCTTATTAATAGGTTACAAACCCAAAGAAAGTAAAAAGGATGGCTGAAAAATCCAGTACTTTCCTGAAATCTGTGGAAACTCAATATGTTTTAAACAGAAGCTACAAGACAGGGTGAAATCTTAGCTGTAAGTCAAGCAGGAACAAGCACTAGACATCAACTCTGTGTGTCAGTCAAACCCAGGAAGAACAGCTGCCTCAAATATTGCTTTTGGCCCAGCACAGTTTTAATGCATTTAGAGTATTTATTACCATAATTAATCAATAAAACAGTTTCCTGTAATACCAGCATGACTGCTTAATTTTTTATGCTCTTGTTTATCTCTGTGATAGATACTTCTTATATGGGAAGCCTCAATGAGCAGTTCCTGACTGACCAAGTGTTTCCAAAATCAGCATCCATTAAAAAAAGTGCTTGCAGCTCTTATGCCTAAATGAAGATATCTGCAGTGTCTATATTCAGCATCCACCTCCATTATTTTCTTATAAATAAACCACTGTCAGATCACACCTCTGCCAGTTACTAACTCTACAAAGCACAGCTGTCGCTGAAAGTGGCACGGGCTGCATTGACAAGGAACACACCATGGACATCTTTACTGATGATATGGATGAGGGAATTGAATCCATCATCAGCAAGTTCGCAGATGATATCAAGCTGGGTGCAAACGTTGATCTGCCAGAGGGTAGGAAGGCCCTCCAGAGGGACCTTGACAGGCTGGAGAGATGGGCAGGCTCCAACAGTATGAGGTTTAACAAGACTAAGTGCCAGGTTCTTCACTTTGGCCATAACAACCCCATGCACCGCTATCAGCTGGGGGAGGAGTGGCTCGAGACTAGTGAAGTGGAGAGAGACTTAGGTGTACTNACTGTGAGGGAACTAGGTTGTGTTACCACTCTGGGATGGGCTTTCAGTCTCTGTACGGGTGTTAGATGGTGAGTTGGACTAGATGATCCTTGTGGGTCCCTTCCAACTCATAATATTCCGTGATTCTGTGATAAAGGCAGAACAAATGAAATTGTACAAAGACAGTACCTGCTTGAACATATCTGCCTCTCTTAGATTTTAAAGACATTTAAATGAAGAGTATGTCTCAAATACTTGCTTCTCCTAAGACCGAGAACTCTATCTTAGACTTTATGAAATAGTTTCTAATTTTCTTCCCTACAAATTGAACTAACAAAATATATGGGCATTTTGTAATATAGACAATAGTGCAGCAGACTTAAAAGTGGACTGACTGCATAGAACCCACAAAAACAAATTACAGCTGCCATCAGAAAATAACTTTGTGTTGGCATAGAAAATTTTTCATCTCCTAATATCTTCAGTATAATGTGTAGAATACACCTTCATTTCTGCTATAAAATTGTTTCATTTAAGACCAGACCAACTTTTTATGAGACCAAGCCTCTCTTTCTCACTGGCATTTCAAACAGTTCCTTTAAATATCTTTGGGTTTAAGGTGTTATTAATTTCATAGAATTACTGTATATCATATCAAGTCATCAATTTCTGTGGTGTATATTTACACCTGGCTTATGAAACAAGATTTTCTCCCCTTTAAGAGAAGGTTTAGGCCAATCATAGCTTTACTGTAACAGATTACTATTCTAATGCTTTTAATACTCTGAGATTTTTAATAACAGATGAAAATCACAGAACTTTTGCTTTTTTCTTCTACCATCATTTAAGGATCTCATACAGAAACATAATTTGTTTTCCTGACAGAGAAATAAACAGACCGATCATAATGTATTGAAAAATTACCTGCAATTAGTGCTGTGATTAAGGAGTCAATATGTCCTGACTACCTCTCATGAAACTTACTGTTTCTTAAGTGAGCTATAAAGCATGATCATTCTAAACACACAAAAGAAATATGTGGGTTTCTGAACCT
This sequence comes from Pitta sordida, assembly GCA_013390025.1. Lineage (NCBI taxonomy): Eukaryota > Metazoa > Chordata > Aves > Passeriformes > Pittidae > Pitta > Pitta sordida. The sequence goes on from WEKX01024447.1 coordinate 34,231, forward strand.
GTTTTTAAAGTGCAGAAGCTATCTATACATTGACACATAATGGACATAAAATCAAATATTTTCAGAAACCTCAGAGAAAGCATCTTCTTCATTTTTTTCATGCTACATTAAGATAGAAAAATTCACAATTTTTTTTCATGTGAAGTTAGGACAGAAAAATCTCAATCTTGTGCAAATTTTGATACTGAATGTGTTTAACTTCACATAAATACAGCACTTGAATTGTCCTGTTCTATAGCTCAGCAAGATTTATTTGCTCTTCGTGGCAGTGGAAAACCATGGATAAGATGTCACATTCTTACAGAAACTTTCAAGTTTCAATGTTAAGATAGTGCTCTGCCAACTTCTAAATTATATTAGAACAATCCACAGAGGTGTTTGAAGAAGGAAAAAGGAAAATCAGAATGAAACTGGGAAAATAGCTCATAAAACCAAAAATGGGCATGCCAAACCATTAAAATAATGAATTTCTGGTATCTCTTCAGTACTACAGAGGCAGACTGGAATCAGAAAACATTACCAAACTCTATGAAGTTGAGTATGGGTCTTAAAATGTAGCCAAAACTCAGTTGATGGGGAAGATCATAAATTACACAGGTATTTCCTTCTGAAGAACGTAATGCTAATTTTAAAAAATAAAAACCACAAAAACAAAAAACAAGTATCAGAAGCAGCCTTGTGGCAATGAAGTTTCTGTACTTCATAAATTTTAAGGACTATTCACAAAACAAATGGCAGAGCTGAACGCAAACAAATGTTCATCCACACATTATGTTTCAGAGTCATGAACTCGCATAAAGGACATTTAAAAAATTAAGAAAGTTTCAGTAAAATCATGACCCTGAGATTAGCACCAGGGCTGTGGGTTCAATCCCTGCATGGGCATTCACTTAGGAGTTGGACTCAATGATCCTTGCGAGTCCCTTCCAACTCAGAATATTCTGTGAAAATGTCCTTTAATACTTTTTATAAACCCTCCCAGCACAAAGACTGTTGCCTTTCACCAGCTGTCCCAGTGTAAAAGACCCACTGGGCACATGGTCCCAATATCATCCTAAGATCAGAAGCAAGTCTCACTGCAGGCTATTTCTCTCAATTTTTTAATCCAATCCTAAAAGCATTAGCAGAATTTATCATAGAAATATTACTTAAAGAAAAAAGACTTGCTTCTTGTCAAATAACTATGGAAATGAGATTGCAAAATATATTGACCATCCAATCATGAACAATGACTTCAAAGTCAAACGACAAAAGGGCATGGCACGATTTACACTTAAAAAGCCTTCAAGTTCTTCCAGACCAGCAGCACTGCAGTAAAGATCTGTTATTTCAGAAACTAATCCAAGTTCTGAAAGTAATTCACTGGTGTTTGCATACTATCTGAGTTACTTTGGTGTGAGCTTCTACCAGTCCAGTGAATCCCTGGTGAAAGGTCTTGTGGTGGGACAGCAGTTTCCCCAGGACATGCAGGTAGTTGAGTCCTCAGCAGAAAAGGTACTATCAGACACCATTACCACCACCTTCACTATCAGCCTGTTGTTCTTAGATCTCTCCCAAAATCACAGGACTTCAGTGACAGACATAGTAGAGACTCAAGCAAGAATGATGCTGCTTTTCTCCCCTCAGGACTTTGCCCGGCTCTCAGAAAAGGCAGTTTACATTTTGCCCAGTTCCTGTTTCCAGACAAATCAGCATCCTCTAAGTACATCTATCACAACTTTGATGTGACTGGGATTTATCATACCTACATCATTCACTTTCTTAAAAGATGCTCTTAACAAACTGAGATGTTCGCTTTTAGAGGTATCTGACTGAAATTGAAATGTTTCGTTTTGAATTTCTGCAAGTAAAACAAAATATTTTAGCAAAACTGGGTGGGTTCCTATGTGAAAAATTTTATTTTAGTGGCATTTTCCTTTTCATTGTAGACACATTGGCAGAAGGTTTCCAAGTGAAAGAACTGTCAGGACAATTCAATCTGTTAAAGAAGTAATACTGAGATATGTCCAAAGTCCAAAAATTAACAATGTATGTAAGAAAACAACAAAAATAGTGTTCTTTTCAATAATGCAAACATGAAATAATAAATACATACAACTAAATGGAATAGAAACTGTTACCTCAGCAACACATGTTGCGTATGAGAGGGAGAGCTCAGCTTAAGCTGAGACTTAAGTTCTGGTCTGATATATTCAAAAGGCTTTTGGGGAAGTTAAGCTTTTCCCTGCTCCTCTCAAGGAAAAAAAAACCCAAACCAAACCCAAACAAATAAGCAGTGGCATGGGTGACATCCATTTAAAAATTATTAATTTTCAAGGCTTCAACAGAGGCACTAATATTTTCTATAAAGTTCATACGTTAGCACCTTGGGCATCCTCTGCTGTATCCTCTTTTGCACTGAAGTTTTGTCTGAAGTAAATCCTATTTAATCTTATCATAGAAATAACAGCAATTTTAAGCATGATGTTGATTGGAAAGTACTTGTCATAGCACTAGTTTCCAGAGGCTTCGGGACATGACTTTTCCTGCAGGCACTTCATCCAGGGTGCTACCAGGCATTCTGCTACCAATCCAGCCAACTACAATACCTCCTAAGACTAGATGAACCTTCTTCTGCAATATCTGCTTGTAATTTTGTTCCCCTGCCAACTTGTTAAAAACCATTCAAAGCTAGTCAAACTTTTTTGTTTATTTTTGGCTGCCTCCTTATCAAAACTTTACAAAACTTTAATTTCAGCCTCATGAGCCCTGCAGCTGTAAATTAATTGAATAAAATTTACAAACATTATGCACTGATAAAGCACTTCCAAGGCTTTTCCCTATTCATTTGACTTAGCTTCTTGGCATGACAGTTTTGCTTGACATGAGTTCAGAGCCTCTGGAAACCTTCCTAATCCCACTCTCCAAGCCTTGTGCCTATTCATGGAACCATGTTAACCCAACTCCAGGAAATTAATAATTCTCAAATGGTTTTAAGCCCTCAGAAACATCCCTTGGTACACATTCCATGTTTATATTGCAGGCATCTTGTCACACAGAGTAACGCTTTCTTGAAAGACCTAAGTAGAAACCAATCTCGTCCCAAAAGTTATTAACATCTAATAAAATATCTAATTTAAGATTATTGTGGGTTGAAGAATAATTGCATTTACAGTCATTCTGAAGTCACAGAATCACAGCATATTCTGAGTTGGAAGGGACTCACAAGGATCATCGAGTCTAACTCCCAAGTGAATGCCCATACAGGGATTGAACCCACAATCCCGGTGCTAATCTCAGGGTCATGTCATCATCTTTTTTTTTTTTTAATATAATAACCTAACTCCCTATCTCATCATCCCATTATCTAGACCATGTCAATGAGTTGCTCATCCAGTCTTTTCTTAAACATCTCCAGGAATGGCGACTCCACCACCTCCCTGGGCAGACAATTCCATTGAGGAATCTCTCTCTCTGTCATCTGTTTACGTTTCAGTGCAATATTTCCATATCTGTGTTGAAAGTAAATCTTTTCAACAAAACCACTGGATGACTTCTTTTATACTAAACAGCACAAAATCTCTTCTGTCCTTCTACTAATCCATGAAAACCCTCATCTTCACAATTTCTGCTATTGTTTCTTATGAGATCACAAAGCATGACTTCCCCGAGACACATGGTGGCAGGAATCTAAAGACAATTTCTTATATTCTGAAGTGTGAGTAAAAACCATATACAGTCAACCTTCTCCACATCGCGGTTCCTCGTTTGCAGATTCACTTTATCGTGGTCTGATTTTTCCACGATTGGGGAGGTCTGTTTTGCAGGGCATACATAAGCACACCTGCGTGAACTGCCACATGTATTTCAGAAGTCAGATCAGAACTACTGAATGACACTAAGAAACATGGAAGAGCAGTGTGGTTTTAGCTCATCTTATTCAGAGTTCAGTCAAATGGTATAACTCCCTGATATTTATTGGCTAATATTTAAGCAAAAAAAACCCCAACAAAATAAATTGGGGAACAAAAGAAAAAGCATTTTCAAAGGCATGGAGTCAAATCCATTTTGGCATAGCGTTGAGTGTCCTCGCCTCTCATGTGGGAGACTGGGGGTTCAATTTCCTCCAGGGAGGCAGTGGTGCCGTTTAAGAGTTGGACTCGATTATCCTTGTGGGTCCCTTTCAACTCAGAATATTCTGTGATTCTGAGTCCTCTCAGTGCCTTTTTCCTACAGTGCAAAAACAGAATTTGGGCACATTACTACAATTTTTGCTGCGAAAATCTCCCACATGAATCAGCTGTGCCCTTAAGATCAAGTATTTGAAATGCCTTAGACTAATTTTAGGAAGGAAAAAAATTATATACACTCAGAAAAATTGGTACACCCTTGGTGGAACTGACCACATGGGACACAAAGCATCACTGAACAAGGTACACCAGCGCCGGAGATTCTGTGGGGAATATTGCACCAAAGTTACTCAGCTGATCCCTGGAAAAATAAAGCAAGCCTCACCAAACAAGGAGGAAAAAAAAAAAAAACAACCCCCCAAAAAAGATAGTTGAAGGTGGGACAATTTTCAAAATCTAGTGTTATTGAAGTCAATTTGAGTAAAAACCTCACTCAACATTTTAGCTGTTCCTTCTAGTTAGCATAAACTGCCTTCCTGATTCCTGGGAAAATATTAATCATGTGGTTAGTATTTTATTTATGCATTTCTAATCTTTATCTATCATGGCACAGTTAAGTAGCTAAATCCACCTTAGCCAACACTTACTATAAAAGGGAAATTAAAATACAAGTTTCTTCCACTTGATAGCCATAGGGAGAAATACTAGGTAATTCCAGAAATTTTTGCTTCTAACATTATCTATTTAATATTATTGCCATTTCTATAAGTATACCTTTGAGGGGACATAGGCATTTTATACAAAGACTATCTATATTGTAGGCATGACACTCAGGGAGGCCAGGGTAACCTAGGTAATTATAAATCCTAAAACCTCTATATGAAATATATCTGAAGCAAAGTGGGAAGGCATGAGGTTAAAAAAACCCCAACTTTCATGCAATCAATAAAACAGATTTTTAGAAGTTAATGGTTTTGAGCTTGTGTTTTGCTTTGAAAAAGTCATTTAACAAGGGTTGCGCTCCAGTGCATATCATCTCAGCATCATTTAAATCATTTTCAATCTCTCATCACCCAGGCACCCAATCTTAACTCCTCACAACAATATTTTGATAGTGAGAAGGTAGGCAAGTTTATAAAACACTTGAACTGAAGAGCAGTAACTCTGGTCTCTCTCCCATGTGAGTACTGTGGAAAATACTGTGGCAGGCTATATATTTTGTGTATCACCTCCTTACAAGTCACTCAATTTATACTCAAAAATCCTCCCAAACCTACTCTTTACACCTAATATCACGGTCTGTATACCATGATATATTAGCTGGTTGGCAGGTTCTGTTGCTAATTTGTGAATATGTTTAGGAAATAAGGGCTGAATTTCTTTCTGCTTTTTCACTAGTGACACTGATAAGCTGGGAGAATTCTGGAAGAGAAGTGCTCCAAAGCAGAAAAATTACATGGTCACTTCACTACACATAAGAGCAAAAAAGAATGCAAGCCTAAGAGTTCATAAAGTCTGTGAGAGATGCAGAGAACCTCTGCTAAATACAGTTATAGTGTTTTGGGTTTTTTTAATGGAGCCCATTTAAAAAATATATGTAATTATGGTCTTGCATCACAATGTAACATGAAACTCAGGGCAACACTAAAACTCACAAAATAGATAGATACATGAAATAAGCAGCAGATATGTCCCTTCATCAGCATAAAGTAATCTCTAATGAAATGTAATTTAAAAAGTGGAATAGTAGAAATTATAAAGCAAATGGTTTTGCACACAATAAGAACTCTCAGACTAATAATAATATATTTTCAATACCTGGTTCTTATGTATTATCTGGTTTTTTAATAATTATTATTTGTTATTTACAACATATGGCTGCCCCTTTGCAAAGCAGTAATGATTTGGAGGAACTGACCATACATTGCAATCTTTCCTGGAAGAGAAGATACTCCTTATTTTCTCCTAGTTTCTTTTTATTCACAACATGTGCACAAACTGAAATACTTCAAACAATTGCTAAACCACTCAGGGACAATGCCAATAGCAGCACAGATGAAATCACTCTGTCCAGGCAAGTGGTCAGAAACCACTCTTGCAAATTCTGATACCTAGTTCCGACCTCAGTAAAGTGTCTTCCTGTACCATTTGCACTACCTTCACATGACCCTGCGGCAAAGCCATGTCCCAGCAGGTACAAACATTAACTCGAGACACATTTTCCTTTCTCCCTGTTCCAGTTTAGCTCCCTTGTTCCGAAGTCAAAATCTGTAATATAGCACTAAAATGGCACATTTTACGAACATTTCAGGATAATGATGCAGCTGTAAAGCTGAGATCTTGCTCTTCAAGTACAGTCTTAAAAGTGATAAAACAAATGAGTGGGACAGATAATCACCCTATGTTGCTCTGAGGAAAGACTAAGGGGAGCTGGTGAGCCACAAGCAGGCAGCATGTGTGGACCCCAGGGATGCTGCTAGAAAATGAGCAGTGATGACTGCATAACTAATCGGTGAGAGTCTGAAAGCTTTTTAGGTAATCAGAAAGTGAGCCACTGCACTGGGAAGAGTGCAAAATTTCATCTAATGATGGATAGTTTTTTTCTGAATTATTCAGAGAGCAATACACTGAAATTGCTATATTTAAATGAATTTCTTTGGGAGGCATTTCCCATGTGAAATAGAGACATAAAGCATTTAACTCACATAAGTACGAAAGAAGAGGTAAAATTACAGTAAAGTCAAAGACCAGGTTAAAAAAAAGATGAAGGAAAATACAGTAGAATGGCTTACTTTTTTTAGCTGTAGAAGAAAAGAACAAATAAAAGAGAAAACAGATAAATGCACACAGAGCAGCCCTGAAAGCCCTGAGCACTTCCAGTCATGCAACTCAGTCTGTGTGCTGACCTTCAGCTTCACCTATGCCCTTTAGAAATTATGCTGCAAGTATCTAATACATGTTTTATTCACCATCTTTTGGCCAACCAAGCATCACAAAGAGATCTGGCCTTCAAAGAGTGAAAAATAACATTCATTTCATATTTTAAAGTGACTTATTAGTGAAATAAAAACCTAGGCAGTTTCAAATAACTAAACCAGAAATGAGACCTGTCTTTGGAATGACTAGAGACCAAGAGGATAGATTGCCTATATCCACCCCAAAGAGTCTTCATCTATTTCACAATAAGCTATTGGTGAAAATAATATGACAAACAGCATCTTATATTCAGTTAAAAAATCAAGTAAGAAAGGCAACATACTATCATATAACTGTAAATACTGCCCGAGGGTTTGCGTATGTAAGGATCGAGGTCTTTTGCAATTCTGCTGACAGATTATCACCCATTTAATTATTGAGGTCTGTACAAATTATGGAAAGACATGCAAATGCAATTAGGAAGGCTAGTCTTTTAATGAACTAACAAGAAATGCTATAGGTAGTTAGACACTTATTCATTGCTGCCAGCAACACTAGAAGCCTTCTCATTAAAAAGTTAGTTTGAAAAGACAATTTTTTTTCAGGTGATGAAAAATGCATGTAGAAACCTAATAAAAGTTAAATTATGATTTCTGCTCATTTTAAGCTCTCTCTTTATGCCAGAAAAAGAGTAAGCAGTGCTTTGCTTCATGAGTCTCTTGAATATGAAGGTAGTATAAAGTCATGGCTTCAAACCTACATGCAGGAACAGAGAGAGTAGAGTCTCTTGGGCTGCTAAAATTAAATTATTGGACTGTAAAGGCACCATCCTTATTCTTCGGGACTTTATGCACTTAAGTCTGTACACTTGTGTTTGCTCCAGAGTCTTAAAAAGGATGCCTCAATCCCTGTCTTGGGTTTCTGCATAACAAAAAAATCTGGGAGAAAACTTTCTTGAGAGCAGAGGTTTAGCAGCAAAGGGTTAGCAGCAGCTGTGTGATAGAAACTAACCTATTTTCACAGAATCACAGAATATTCTGAGTTGGAAGGGACCCACAAGGATCATCGAGTCCAACTCTTTAAATGGCACCACAGCCTCCCTGGGGGGAATCAGACCCCAGTTTCCTGTGTGAGAGGCAGGGACACTCATCACTGTACTAAAGTGGATTTTTCACCAGAATACAGCAGCAGTTAACAGGAACCCAGGAGTGCGTTACAGGTTGCATAATGACACTAGTTTCATATGACTCTTTCAATAATTCTTCTGGATTTTTCTTTCTTTCTGTTAAGACACAGATGTTGCAATAATCAAATCAACACAAACAATGTTACTGAGGGAAACCCAACCTCGCCTCAGGACATCAAGGGGTTCAAATAAACAAAGCGGACTGATATTTCCAAAACATAATTAATATAACCATGCAATCTCCACTGTTGAAGATATTTCCAATGGGGGAGTCCCATTGAGAGGGGCCAGATCAGAGGCCTACTCCTCTGATCCAAAGGTCTCCTCTGATCACAGAATCACACAGAATCACAGAATATTATGAGTTGGAAGGGACCCACAAGGATCATCTAGTCCAACTCACCACCTAACACCCGTACAGAGACCGAGAGCACATCCCAGAGCGTAACACCAACCTAGATCCCTCACAGTCTAGCAGGCCACTCCGAGCCGGAAGGGGCCCAGGGTCATCCAGCCCTACACCCCCCTGCTAGACCATGTCACTAAGCTCCTCGTCCAGTCTTCTCTTAAACACCTCCAGGGATGGCGATGCTGAAATACTCTGCAATTCTCAGATACAAGTACAAATTCAATGGTTTTCACAGTAACAGCAGCCCAACACACTCTGGCAAGTACCCCTATGTAAATACACGATACAGCTTGCATTATGATAATAGATGAACTAAAAAGAAAAATGTTCAACGGAACAATTTTTGTTATAAGGTTTAACATGGTACAACATTATATGAATGACATTTTCAGAAAGATTCTCGAGTTTATAAATTTTAGCACGCCTTTTTCATTAGATTTTAACTTCAACATGGATGACAAATACCAAGGCTGAATTTTGCAAGCAGGGGATGTTCCATCCTTCAGTCAGAACCAGTTAAGAGTCACAGGCAATATTGACTACTTTTGTTTTTCAGTACCATCAGTAGCTGCTAATACCTACATCCTTTCACAGAAAGATCAATTCTAATTCAACTTGCAGCAAATTAAAAACAAACTGATGCATGGAAATGAAAAAAAATATTTAGCTATCTGAATTTGAATTAATTATAAGGAGAAAATAAGCAATTATTGATTCAGTCTCATAATACTAAGAACTTGACAGAGCTACCAGTGACTCGGAGATATAAGCATAAATGGTAATAATAGAAGCAAATCAATAACCAGCCTCTGTTTTTCTATCAAACCTTGGCTTTTATTTTGATGTTGTGAATTTTATTCTGTGACAGTAGCCATGCATTTGCATGATATGTTACATGCATTTTAGCTCAGCATTTTTAAGATTCATTCCAGTTCCCACATACCGCGGTTTTAACTATTATTTTTAGAGCCACCTGCTACTCCTTGGTCAAGTAACAAACTAACAAGCTAGTGAGGCAAGTAACCTTTTGCTATTGCTCTAATGTAAAGAATGTCTCACTACACGAGATGCAACCACTGCTAGACAAGTAAAGCTTTGCTACCTTAAGATCAACAGCAACACTCAGAACCTGCAAAATTAATATCTAAGTAGCAAAGATGCATTAAATCTGGAATCTCTATTAAGCTCTTGTCCCTCACTTAGTCAATGTAAAATATTACCTTATGTGGGATAAGACTGGAAGATTACAGTCATCATCACACTCCCAACCTCCCAGTCACACCACATACCCTTCAGCAAATAATCTGAGCGCACGAGACACAGTCTCCTAACAAATATGGAATAATCCTGTGACATCCACTTGACTCAAGTTGATGAGGACACTTCTATGGCTGCACAGTACTCACAAAAAAAAAGCATTGCAAGTTCGTTTAAAATGTGTCGGGTTAAATCTTATAATTCACATTTTACTATAAAAGAGATAAATAGAAATTCAAAACCAGTATTTCTAGTAAGTCTTCAACTTGGCTAATGCTAAAGAACACAGACAGACAGACCGTTTCTGTGGTGAATGGGATTTAGATGGACAAAGATAAAACAATTCAACATTGATAAACCTTGACATAGATGACAACATATTTCCCCTTTCCTCATCTGTGTTGTAAAATTTTGTTCTTGCAAATGATTCACAAAAAGCAGCAACCAAACAACACTTTTATGTCAGGTAGGATGAACTACCAAGAAGCAGAAACTGTGAAATTCCTCTGCTCGTGATCTCACCAACATATACAATATTATCTCCAGATATAAATAACCAATTTTGGGAATCAGTTCAGCAATCATCATTCAGCAAACATCATCATTTAACGCCCTCCACACTCTTGCTGATGAATGTAATGTTTGCTAACCGTTTGGAGTCACTCAATTAGGATAATCTCAATCGTAGGAATTAAATAGTAAATATTTTGGGGATCTGATAATTTAATTGCCATTTGTAACTCAGGCTATTAGTTTTTTATTTGTATCGTTTTGCTAGGTCATGAATGAATGTAAGACCACTGTGAACCTGATGCTGTTAACATCTAACATATTGCAGAACAAAAGGCTAGTTGAATTTAGACATCTTTTCTTCTTCTAGAGGAACTGAGTTTAATCTTCTAACTTCTGAAACAAAAAATACCACCTCCCTGACTGGTTTAAGAAATTATGGAGTTCTCAGTAAAACAATAATTGTAGCTAAAATTTGATCCTCAAATAAAATAAAAGAGAGAAAATACAGCTCTTAAAATAGTTAATAGAAAAATTCTGAAGCATCGTTTTACTACTAATGTTGTATATACCTCATAGGAGATGACAGGTATTAAAAATACATTTTAAACATACATTGTGTCTAACAGAATTTGAAATACCCAAGTTGTTAAAGCAAGTAATTTGATTTGCTAGTAATCCATAAATTGACTATGGCTTTATAAAGTCTGTCTTAAGAAATCGTAAGTACTAATGAAAATTGCTAAACATAACATCATTTTCAATAAAAATCCTGTATTATCAGGAACTTATTAACCTACCTGAAAACAAACTTGCAAATTCTAGCATTATTAATGTCAATGGCAAAATGTCTATTGAATTTGACAGCATGAAGTATTGTGCCACTATTTTTCTAGATCTAGAAAACGATAGACATAATATAAATTCTGAGACTCTGGAAGGACTCTGAAACAAAACTTGAAAAGTGTAAAGGATAGTGTCATGTGAATTTGTCACCGAAAACTATCTTAGGAGAACTAAATATAAAAAAAAGAGCATATAATTTGTCTTTTTATATAATTAAAATCTATAAATCAAAAACTGAATTGAAAATGAGAGCAGAAAATAAAGGCAATGATTAAATATTCACTGCATGCAAAGAGCAGCCCCTTAAATAAAGCTTTCATAAACCAGCTGAGCTGATTTCCTCTGCTAAATTATGTTGTTGTTACTTGTAAATGGTTCTGGCAAGATTCAAATAGATACAAGAAAATAAAGTAGCATCATCACATTTTAAAATAATTTAAAAAATAATTTGGTAATTAATATAGTTCCACAAGAAGAAAAAAGAAAAAAAGAAAATAAACCGGGAAAAAATTCCTAGTTTAGCTGTGAAGAAGTTTGAAATCACAGTGTACTGAACTTCCCACACTGTCACATAGGTTCAATTACTATGCCTACATACCATATTGTTCTTCAGTCATAGCAACAGCCACCAGCTCACATCTCTGGCAGAGTAAACCAAATTTAATCCGAGAAGGTCAATTCACAGTTTGAGCTCGGGACAATGTAGCTGCCCACAGAGAACCTGAAGGGTGACTCTACCTTGGAATTTGTGTAAATTACACCAAAGACATGGGTACACTTAAACTAGAAGACAACCTACCTTTCTGCCAGGTACCCTCACACTAATAAGGAAAAATTGCCTACATGTCTCTAAGAAAAATGTCTAGTTTCTAGCTGCAAAACTCATGAAGTACTCCCTTGAACTATTTCCATTACTGAGTAGTAACTGACGTTCAGCAGCTATATTAGATGCCTTTGATCAAATGATACAATCATGTCTATTCTACAAACTCTCAGAGCATCTCAGAAAGATGAAGAAAGAAAAGGGAAGCAGTTGCCAGGGAACACAGGATTAATTCAGAGTGGTCAAACATACAATTACAGAGCAGTATTGGCTGCCTTAGTTCTCACATAAGGAAAAAGATGATGTTCAAACTGAAAATATCCTTTGGGAAAAGAATCATAAGAATTCCACAGTAAATAAGATTTTAACATACACAAGTTAAAAAATGGATTTGACTCCCCATAATAATTACAGTAATATATACATACACCTTGCTAGTATTCTAGATATTTAAAGAAAAAAAAAAACTTCAGAGGGGAAATTGGCAGTTTGTTGCATTTCTCTTGATAAAAAGATAAAGAAATACTAGTCTAGAGTCAAGTAGAAATATCTTTTCCAATTATACAAAGAATCCACTTGAGCAATTGATATCATGAGGGGTTGTGTTTTATTGTTCATTTCCAGGTAGTGAAATCTGTGGCTAATGTGGCTGCCCCGCAACAACTGCTAATGCTCAAGAGACACTTTCGATATTCTGATTTCCAGTGCTGCATTGCAATACTGAGGGAAAGCAAGACATTGTCAAGCAAACACATTTACCTGCCCAAGCCCTATAAACGATCAGTGCAGGCACACATTAAGGACATTTACTTTTGAGATTAATAAAACTTATCTTACAGGACATCACAGTCAGTAAAGCAAATGGCTACCAATGCCATTAGAAATGGACTGCCTTTTGTACTTAGTAATACTTTTTACAATTTATGTCATGGCATAAAGCCCTAGGATTTTAATATACCTTCAAGTGCCTTTTAATAGTCTTTGTAATCAGTTCTGTGTCAGCAGGAAAGATATAAATTCTAAAGGGCACATAGTGTTGGGCTTATGTATTCATAAATGTGTTTGACCATATTTTGCCTTGTTCAGTTTCTTGAGATTCAAAAAAAATCAAGAGCTGGATTCAGAATCGAAAACAGTGTACATGCATAATATTAGGAAGTCTAATAGCTATCCCTTAAAATCCTTTTATCTAGCCAGAACCAAAAGATTGGGAAGTATGAAGCACAAAGGTTTTAAATGTATAAAGAAGCACAGAGATTCACACAGATTCACAGAATATTATGAGTTGGAAGGGACCCACAAGGATCATCTAGTCCAACTCACCATCTAACACCCGTACAGAGACCGAACGCACATCCCAGAACGGTAACACAAACCTAGTTCNATGCTCTAGTAGTGCTACAAGTAGGCTAAGGCAAGCTTTGGATCAAAAATTGGTGTATACATGACAGGACAGAAGAGCAGGGCAAATTTCTTCCATGCTTCAAATCCACTATGCTAATATCATACCCCCTAAGTTACAAGTTCTGAATCTTTAGGTCATTAAATCTTTCTTCACTGGTCAGACTCACCAGTGCCCATGGAGGCAGAGCTGCCCTGAGCAAAGCCTCATCTCTCCTGCCAAGGGGTTGATCTGGGTCTTGGTGCCCAGTGTTATGTTCAAACACACAGGTGGATGAGCAGGAGGTAGTAACTGGTCAGTTCTAACGCATTCTAGTGAGCACACTCTCTTCGGGGCAAGCATTCAGTCCTCATACTATGGTTGGGTTACCAGCAGTACACAGAGCTAGTGCTCTCTGTCCACATACAGGCTTGGCCTGGGGGTTGGATTTTCAGTCTGTGGCTGCCACAGTTATTTCCCAGCACTGTGACAGAAGCACTGGATGTGACAAGGATTTCTACTGTGCCTGAGACAAGAATCCCTGTGGCTGTGACAAATATCACTGTGGTGCCCTGTTGCAGGGATGCCGGCAGAATTCACAGTGGAGCTCAGCTACACATACTCTGTAATCCCTATGACACACACACTCACCCAGAAGGAGTTTTTCTAGAAAATCTGAAAGTCTCACATCAGGTATGTCACCTTGAGGTCTTGCTTGGCTAACATCCTTAAGATGGATTACAACCTCAACACGCTTGGATTGCAAATGTAGAAATATCAATGAGGTCAAAGTTATACTGATGGAAGAAGGGCAGCAGGATTCATTTTTTAATTTCAGAAGGAATTATTTCCATCTGCTCAAGATGGTGGTAGAATAATTGCCACAGACCAAGCTCACCAAGCAGACAAATTTTCCAGTAGCTTTTCTAGCATTTCAACTTTAAACATTTTCAATTCCCTAAAAAGGCAGTCAATGCAGAAGCAGGTGCTTCTCAGTCACAGAGAGAACTGTATGATATATAGAAATAAAGGCTTCTAATACAGAAGTCATCCTGAGAAAAGGAATCACTCCAAGAGAAATGGATGATTTAGCATTGTGAAGGATGAAGTTACCTGCTGCCAATCACCCCACCAACTCCTGGGGAGTAAAAGAGCCTCTGGACACAGAAGTTCACTGAAAAGGTATAACTGCCTCCTCTATATGAACATCAGGTAAATCTGCACAAGTTTCTATATCATGGGGAGTATCAGCTCTTGCTCAGCACTATATCTAAAGTATTTTTCTATTTTTCTATTACAAGAACCAAGGAGTAATCTACCACCTCCAAGCTAACAGTGTTACTTGAAGAAACTAAAAACATGCAATTTATATAATATCTTATTCAAACTTATGTCCTTTTCCACATATGTTTGAGAACAATGTTGGCAGCCCATCACCAAATAAGAGATTTTGAGAGAGTAAAGGAAGACTTTTCATTTTAGGCGAATGCCCAGAACTGCCCAATGAAAAAAAAGCCTTGGTGTTCCACCTTCAAAACAACAGCATACATTTTTCTAATGTTCCCTGTGAGACTACATGAAGTCATTGGTGCTATTGGTTGTTATGAAAGAGCACTTTAAAGGGAATCTTCATTCTGCTATGTTGGGAAACAATATTATAAATAATAATATGTATTATTTTATATATATATAATTTATTATCTATAACAAAATAATATTATAATATTAATGGGATAGAAAAACCCAAAGGTAGGCCTTAACTTTGTAGAACTCAACCTTACAAAAGGAAATGTATGTATTTATCCAAAATAAATGGTTCATTGAGGTATCTTGAAATTTTTTATGAGGTATCAAGCTGGTCTCTTTTGAGGCCAGTGTCTTGCCCCATGTATACTGGTAAAAAGCTAATATTTTGTGGAGAGTCAGTAAAAGAGACCACAGATCTGCATTTTACTTAGAACGTGACTTCTGTTGCAACCATCTATTTTCAGAGGCTTACCATAAGTGGCTAGGGTTTGCAAATACTGATATTTGCAACACAAGAGAGCAATGTTCAAAAGAACTTAAATTGTTTTGCATTTTTGGGTTTCTAGGAAATTAATAAACTCACAGCTGAATACAGTATGCCTATGTTGAATTAGAAGTGTATAATGCAAAACAGAATTTACCAAATTCAAATATTAACATCACATAGTTATACATATATGGTTTCAATTTAAGGATATCAATCTAACTAGAAAATCCACAAAGTATGGTCTTTTAGAATCCGAAAATAAAAAGAAACTGCTGTGGCACTGACAGCAGTGTCACAAGGCTGTGAGTATGAAAACAGCCCATCACAGCCTGTCAGCAAGCAGCCAGCAGCCTATGTGTTCTTTTCATGGTCATGAGCACCCTACAGCTGTCTGCACAAGCCAAGGGAAGCTACCTGTATTCTCCCCTTAGTACTCAAGGTGGCAGCTGTAACCACAAAGACTTTCAGGTGAAGGAGTGCTGAGCTCCAATCATCTCTCTCTTGCCCATGCAAGGTTAACAGAGCAAATATTTTCCTATTATTACAGGTCCTCCTGCTTGCTTCCCTTCTCTTAATTTGATGTTTGGTTGTCAGGAACCTGTTATCATCAGAGGACACTTGTGACTTGCCCTTGTTTTCCTCAATGGATTTATGTAGCCCTAAGGAGCTGTAGGCAAAGTTATCACTGCAAGGAATTGTTTAAACTGAATGCTGCTTTCTTGAACACATAATGGTCCATTCTACTTCCTTCTCCAAAGCAAGGTGGGAGATTATATTTTCTTTAAAACACCCACAGCAATCTACAACCTAAACTAACACAATAAGGGTCGTTTCTGTTGATGTCAGTAGGCAGGCAAGATACATTATGTCTGTTGGGTTTCATAACTTTGCCATGTACAATGAAACTAGACTCTCTAAAAGATAATTACTGCTATCGGGTTCAACTTGCAGTCTTCCACAATAATAAAATTCTCACATTAGGTTTTCCTTTAAAAAAAACACACAAAGAAAATGCATGAAGTACTGGACAGCAACACCACTGAGTATTCAAATCACGTAGGTGTAAATTATAATTTTGTTTCTAGCATGGTCCTGTAGGGCTAGGCATGAATTTGTACTTCTCGGAGGTAATCAGGGTTGTAATTCCCTTGATTTTCTTTAACATTATTATAGAGCCTTATACATGGTCTCTATTATTATATATATATATCATATATATATATATCATATTATTATATATGGCTTGATATATTGGCAGCAAACAAGTGCTTACAGAGTATGCTATGTTTTTTGGAGAGTCTATCATAAATTCATTCCTTCCCAAGTATTCATGTTAATTTGTATGTCGAACACACAAAATTTAAGGCAGAAATTAACCAGATTTGTTAATTCTTGTGATGAAGTTAAGGGAAGACCATGATCTTTAACTGCAATAAAAGTAGACTCACATCACAATATCCATCCCTGCATAAAAGCTTTTCTTTAGCTAAGTTTACTGGACTGAGGCAATAACCTGAGTCAAATCACATCTTTCACCCAAGACCAAAAACTGCCTTAGATGTCTACGTGGACCCAGAGACCACCAGGGAAGTGAACTGTCACTGGCTGTCACTGGGCTCAATTCTATGAGTTCTTTCAGAAAGCCTCAAAGTCCTCCGAATTTCTGTGGACCTTCCTCTTCACTCCAGTTCCATTATCATGCTCCTAATGTTCAACAACCATTTTTGCACCTAAAAAGCACCAGTTCTTAACTGATAAAAAAGTAACACTTTATTTCAGAATAATTGTTATAATGCTACAGCATCCATCATCTAGCTCATAAACTGAGAGCTGGAGCCACTTGATCATTTAGTTAATGGGTTCAAATAATGAGAGTTAAACAACAAAAACCCGCATCAGAAAAGTATAGATTAAAGCAACATGTCATGTTTTACCAGAGTTTTCTTTCCTGATACATTGCAATTTGCAAATATAAAGAGTCTGGTTTGGGGCTAGCATGGAAGATAAACAGTACATACGAAAATTAAATGAAATAAAACAAAATAAAATATGTATTCCTTTTCCCCCTATAAAATCCTACTATACCACATTTTTATCATGGTACAGAAATTCAGCCAGTGTCCCTTACTCAAACTAAAATTGTCATATACAGTGATCCCCACATATCCGTGTATTCAATTAATCACGGTTGGATTTTCAGTGAGTTGTGAGACCGCGCACTTGAGCAGAATGCCCCGGACTCCAGATTTCACAGCTGGGAAGCACCAAAGGGCGCTTCCTCCACTTTAATGAGGTACTAAGAATTACAGTGCGACCCACACTCCCAGGACCACCCTTCCAGACCTTATTAGTGGAGGGTGCGTGGCTACAGGCGGGGAGTAGTTGAATATTCATGGGTTCAGTATCTTCACGGATTTCATAACTCGTGGGACACGCCCAGACCCAACCTCCATCGAATTCCGGGGGATCACCGTAGTACCTAAAGTAACAGAAACTTTCACAAATATGTGGAAACTACATAAGATGTCTGATAACAATTCCAGAAGGTGAAATATGATGATTTCTCCCCATAGAAGAGACATGGACTCTAACCTGAAAATACTTTCTTAACACGTCCCATTGCTTTGTCACAAATCAAATACTCCTTGTTCAAAAGTACAATGACTTATACCTGAAACTACAGATAATTGTGTTCAAATTAGTGAAATAAAGAGAACAGAAAATGTTCCACTTAGAAGAAAAAAAGGAGTATAGGATTTCATACATCAGCCTAAATGTATCTACATCATCTCTGCACAAGAATAAATCACCAACTTTTGCTTTGCTACTGAATCACCTTCTCTTTACAAGAGTATAGAAGAAATAGAGTGCAATACTACATATAATGAAGGGGGAGTTTCTCCCAAAAGCATGCAAAGTATCTGAGGAAGTTATCAAAATAAAAATATCAGGATGGACTCTATCAGTAGGCTTTTATAGACTGGCCTACACTCAGATAAGTTAACAGACTGCAAACTTTCAGGTAGCACTGAGTTAGGGAGAGTGGCTGACATGATGAGTGCCAGAGCCTAAATGCACAAGGACTTCAATAAATTTGAGGGTTAACCAACAGAAATGTCATGACTTTCAACAGGGACACACAGAGAAGTGCAGTGTTGTTATACATTCACTGGAATCACAAACTGAACATTACACACAGATGAGGGAGATTTGCAAGCATTCTGAAAATGCAGCAGCCAGACAGCATCACCTCCTAAAATAATCACAGAATATGCTGAGTTGGAAGGGACTCACAAGGATCATTGAACCCAACTCATGGCCCTGCACAGGACCATCCCAAAGTGTCATACCATGTGCCTGAGAGTATCATCCAAATGCTTCTTGAACTCTGTCAGGCTTGGTACCATGACCACTTCTCTGACATAATCTTCATCATTATCTCTGTATTTGCTTAGAATGAACTGACGATTTTGTGCCAAAATGTTACATACAGAAAGAGGGCATATCTGGGAAATACAGGTCACTTTGTTCAATGAAATTCAAATGTTCTAATGACTGACAAAGTTGCTTTCTTGAAATGTAGCTTCTTCCTGAAATCTCTAACCATATAATAATGAGTGTCAGTATTCAAAATAGACGCAAATGGCAGCCCTCATCTCTAAAGGAGAGAATATGTGACAGT
>WEKX01024447.1:58468-79840 GCA_013390025.1 Pitta sordida
GTGGTTTGGAATAAGGCAGTTTAATATGAGAACAAATAAAGCAAAGCAGAACAACTAATCTCTACTTCCCCATCCACAGAAGTATCCACATCCAGGGAAGTAAGGCTCCTACACATCTCGGGAAGCAGTCATCCAGAACAATGAAGGCCCCCACTCTGTCCTTGCTCCCTTCCTCAGCTTTTACACCTGAACTGACGTCATATGGTATGGAATATCCCTGGGTCAGGGTCAGCTGGCCTGCTCGTGTGCCCTCCCAGAATCTCATCCTCAGTTAGGGGGAAGGGGCAGTGTGCCCAGCTGTAGTCAAAACACTTGTGTGTTATCAACACCCTTCCAAAGCACAGCATTGCGAGGACTGCTGTGGGCTCAGACAGACCCAATACAGCAGCGTATGCCAAAAATCTTTCCATTTCTTTTCGCCATCATACATATCCTGTATATTTAATAATTAAGTATGTAATAGTCTGGCTTCTCATGGAGTTCATTTCATACAGATGCTATACTCTTGAAAGAATGAGAAAACGCCTTAGCACATTTAAGAGAGTCCTTAGAAAAAAGACTTATGAAAAAGAATAGAGAAGAAAACTACCTTTTTAAAAGAAATTTAAAAGTTGATTCCCTTCAAAAATCAAGTTTTTCCTTTTCCAAAAGAAACACGAGTAATGGATTAAGTTAAAATGGGGAACATATCTCAGACATGTTAAAATCTAAAGCACTATGTCAAACTACAGCATCTTGAGGGGATAATTTTACACAGGGAGCAAATAACAATACACACACTTTACAGGCATTTCTAGGTACATCAAAGAGATCAGATGAACGAATCAGGAGTCAAGTGCCATGACAGAGTCCAGAAGTACCACCTCCCAAGCTCTAAGTCAGATCTCAGTTCCCAAGGTGAGTTATGCACATTTACGCATATTTGGAAATTCAGGCTAATTTACTGCTCAAGTATGCTGAATTCACCTCTCTGAAAACCCCAAATCTTTTTTTAAATGACAGAATGAGTCTGGGCAAGGAATAGCTCGAAATTCTTTTGCAATTCATTACTGAATTCAGTTACTTTGCAGTGTCTACTGGCAGATGTAAGTAATGCTTCAGAACTAAAAATAACAAATATACAGAAAATTATTCAGAAAAAAATAGTACGAGACTTGCAGACCCTGATCCCCAAAACACACTATCAAATATAATTGTTGGAAATGATGTTAAAAAGTCTATGAGATTATTTATTTTGTTAAATACAGGAGTTGACAGAAATAATTGGGAAGCTCCAGCTACTTCTTGGTGTAGACTGATAAAGAATATCTCCATACTATCATGGAAAGACCATCCAATATTGTTTTCTGCAGGTCCGAATAGCAGCTTCAGTGAGGTTAGAAAAAAATTAAGGAAGCCTTTCCATTTTTGAAAGTACAATTGCCACAACCATACTTTCTCATTTTCTCAGAAGTTTCATAATTTTTCTTAATGTTTTACTAAAAATTTTAATTCACCATAAAGCACAATTTCTTACTAAGAAGGTTTTTTTCGGCCAACATGCACATCTGATATATTAATTCAAAGATATTTCTGTAAGACACGTCATGAGAATTGTTATACAAAACAGGTAAACACATCTATTTTATATGCAACGAAACAACAATTTTCATATTTTCAAAAAATTCATTAAAATCTGTTCCTTGGGGGTTTTTAACCAGCCTAAAGAAGATAATTTTTAAGGAATCTTCTCAGTGACTATTTATCAGAAGTTTCACTTCACCCAAAAATTAATAGCATCACACCATTTATCCCAATTTCTTTCACTGAGGTTTTTTTGCCAGACAGCACCCTTACCAGCTTTAGGTCACTTCTGCAATAGCGATGGCTGTGCTTATAATGAGCCACACACAGACCCACCTATGGTGCTTCAGTCCAGCCCAGCTCTGCAAGCTGACTGTTGGCTTTTTTTTCCCCAAAATTCTTGTTTGAACATAAAAATTACCTTTACTTCTTTATACAGTCAGGCCTCCTATATCGCGCACCCGTGGTCTTAATCAGGGCCTGCGATGCCCGACTTCCATGTTGAATGGCAACCGCACCACCACCGCCGCCGCCCCCGCCGCTGTCGCCACATGCGCCCCCGCTGCCGCCACACACATCGCCACTGCTGCTGCCCGAGCCATCACTGCCACGTGTGGCACTGCCCGGGCTGCCGCGGCAGGTCACGCATGCGCAGTTGTGAAACGGGTCTCCTACATCACTAAAAAATCATGCCGCTAAGATCTGAAGCCGCAATATGGGAGGTGCGAAGTGCAAGAGGGCTGACTGTATTCTTGATAATTAAATACTGTATAAATACACAAAAAGAATTCAAATATTTGATTCAAAGACTCATTCAGAGCCACATTCTTATATGGAAATATACACACATATAGAAACATCAATACACATTCATATATATGTGCACAGTTAGCCCTGAGCATGTGGTAGTCATCTGCACACATACACAATCAACATCTAATGCAAATGTGAAACTGGAAATGCACATATTGTTTCTTCATAAATATAACTTAATACTAAGCACTTTAAATATTTGATACACACACTGACAGTCTCAAGGATTAACACCAAATTTGACCAGAGGATAATAGTCATAACTCACACCGCCTGTAGCCTCTTTCTGTCAACATCCAAAGGGTAAAGAAAAAATAATCTGAGCTTGAGTTTCTTTCTGTATTCTACAGATAGTCATCTCTGGCATCAGCAGACTTCAGAGTTCAGGCTTCACATTGATTTTCTTTATTCCTGATATATACAGTGAAATTGAAGACCTATGCATTTCTGCTAAATAAGGTTCTGCCTTAGCTAATAGCAAACTATGACAATGGTCTGCAAAGAATTGGGGAAAGGGAAGCGATCTTTCAAAAAAATTCACCAACAGCAGCCGCTAATTCATAACTGTCAATAAAATTGCTGAGGTTTTTATATGCACATTAGCAGCATGCTTCAGTGTAAAATGGGATTCTTAATTCTTTCCACAGAGCATTAAATCATATTTAAGACTAAAAATATCCTCAATCAGCTACTGACAGGTCCCCTTCCCTATCAAAACCACTATGCTTGTACTTCGTAGATTTCAGCAGCAGCCTAACTGCAAAAAATCTTCTGGAAGTGAAATACACAAAACAATGCGGTGCCACTACACAACATATTCTGTTCTTCATTTACGCCAAGCATGACTTCAGGAGCCCAATGTGTTTTCTTGAAATGCCAGTAAGATGTATTTCAAAAGGAATGTAAGTCACAAGCAAAAGATGGTGCAGGACAGGACTTCTGGTTCCTTCAGCTGCATGGGAAAATGTTTTATATGTATTAACTACCTACTGCATGACAGGCCACTCTACACCCTGTGAGGATGGAACGATTAACTTGTGACATGGTTCCCAAGCTTCTGTTAGGACTCACTCAGGAAACCATCAATACCTGGGCCTCTAGAGAACTGTGTTACCACAACGTTTCTCGAATCCCAAATCGCACTGGGCACCAAGGGCACTGTCTTACCCTTGCTTCTATTTCATCTTATCCTTCAGAAGTAACATGGAATGTATTAGACAAAATATGGACCTCAGAGCTTATCTTGTTCCTTAAGAGATTAATAGAACTCAGAAAAATTCAGGGCATCTCCAACAACTTGTCTACCCATCTTTTTCTTAAGTTCGCTGTCAGTATAAACTAGCTAAGGCACCAGGGCAGCACAGGAGCTGTGAGTATCAAATCCATGACCACTGGAAAAAAAAAAATCTTAAAACGAAAAAATGTCTGTAATTAGCCCAATATATTACTTGCACATATTTTATATTACATATATTGAATTATTTCTTCATAACTTCATTCCTTTTGGACCTGTAGTCTCTTTATAACTCAGTAACTTTGTGACGCAGTCAATACTACCATTATGTAAATTCAGTTGCCTAACAGTGCTCTGGCCTAAAAACTTCATCTAACTTGGCATCTAATTACAAAATAAAATCAAATAAACATCATCAAACAGCTGTGCAGTGGCACTTTGACATCCACATGATCATAGGGTCATCAGTGCACCACAACCAGATGAAAAACACATACAGATGATGCAGTGACACACAAGGGTAACACTGGGGTCAGTGTGCATTGGGACAGTCCCACCCCTAGGCATGGGCAGATGCTCCAGCAATAACAGAGCCCACTGGGAACATCATCGCTGACACCGTCCCGGGGCAAGGCTGGGGTTCCAGCAGCAGAGCGAGGGAGCCTGAGTCAGCCTTGCCAAAGGAATCGCTGGCATTCTGTCCATCTGCTGCCATGCTGAGTGTTTGCCAGCCTTCTTCCCATCCCTCTGCTCCCAGGGCTTACATCAGCATTTGCACCAATTCTGAAATGCAACCCTAGGGTACTCATCTTGCACCACACTCCTACTCAACCCAGTGTGCTGGCACAGCACATGAGAGATGAAGCAGCATGCATTTGGCTTCCCAACCTTTTCCAGAGAAAATGACATCTTGAGTGACCCATCATTACTGAACTGGTTTTTAATAAAATGACTGTACACCACTACATAAAGAACATATGTGGCTGCAAGTCACTAATTACACTCTTGCAGAACCTAATAAGAGACTCTCATAATTAAAATATTTTATGGCAACTATTTTTTTTCTCTCTATCAGAGTAGTGATGGAGTAATGCGCCCTTCATCTCAAATTTCTTTTTCTTTTTTATTCCCTTCATCCTATATATTTGCTTATGCTAATTGTTGGTTCCGTGCATCAACCAATCTTATTTCTCTGTTTTATTTCTAAATATAAAATAGATCTATTTTATATTTAATAGAATATAAAATATATTTTATATTCTAAATATTTGTATTCTAAAATTCTATTAAAAAAAACTTTAATATCATCAGAAATAAATATTTTACCAGAAATATCTGCTCTAGGAAATTCACACTATTTTATTTTCACATTTCCAAAGAGAACAAATTTTGGTATTGCAACTCTCTCAGGGGTCTGTCTTCAGATGCTGAAAATGCTAAGCAGAAATACACCACTCTTGAGAAGTGAGGAGCATCTACTGTTGAGCACTGAAAATTGGTGACAGAGTACAAACATGAAAGTACTGACAATTCAGACCTATGTACTCTAACTTCAGGAAGCCACATTCTGATATCACTCAAAATAGAAATACGATTTTTCACCATGATGACTTGTTTGAAAAGTATGGGCAGCCCTGTGTCGGGATCTACATAGAAATCAATGGAAATAATATTTGAGAAATGGCTTTACTTTTCTATGCTGGACCACAAGCAACTCTGAAACCAGCTATCGAACTTTGTCAGTAGCCTGAGCCAAAGCCACTGGCCAGCAGAAGAAATTTGGTATCACCTCCTAACTCCTGAAGGAATATCATTAATACTGATATGAAGTTTCATATTGATCAAATGTAACGAAATCCCATTTAATCTTTCACTAAGTTTAATACACTGCAAAAGACGTCAAAGCACATTCCTGTTTGCTGTTACCATAGAAGAGCTGATCATTCTGAATACTCCTTTATGGTCAGTCTGAATGCTATTTTCCAATGCCAAACTATTCTTAAACCTTTACTTTACACATACGAAAATTGACTAAAGCAGGAAGAGAAAAAAGAAACTCTGAGGATACAGATCTCTACACCCTTAAATGTACTTATATCTTTCCCAAATTAGAGAAAAACAACCACACTCTACAAATACAGACGATTGATATCCACATTTTAAAATTAAACCAATTTCAGGAAAAAGCAATTATTTCCGGCATTCTTAAAATTATTTCAATTTTACAACAATCTGTGGATCACTGCTTCCAGCTGCTGTAGCACTCATGACACTTTATCGGCTTAGCAGATGGATATGCATGCATTGCAGAGCTACAGGCATCGGTTTGACTTGTTAATTTGCCCATGAGGGTGCTGCCGATTGGAATAGGACAGTCAGCTCAGGAACAATTAGTTTGTCTTTTACCACTCCTGTTGCTGGTAGCTGCAGCCAAAGCACTTAAAATGCCATCTATTTGCTGCCATCTACAAGTGTCAGGATAGAACTAGATGAGCACAGACACCTATGGTAAATATGCTTGTTTTTGCAAGCCTGATGGGAGGATGAAAGCCTCATTTTTGGTGGAAAATTAACATGATGAGTTTTGCTGTTTTGTCCCTCGAAACACAACTCACACGTGAAATAGTGTGTCCTCAAAAATGAGGAGTGTAATGATGCTTTATTGCTTGAGAAAGCCACGTCCCCCTAGGGAATTTGTGTCATCATACACCAAGAATAATGCTGATGGAACGGGCTTTAGGCTCCAATGAAAGAGGTGGAAAAGAGGAGATGAAAAAACACCATAACAAAAGATGCTTTTGTTACTTGTTGAGATTAATCTGAAACAAAATGTGTTCACAATTCTAATTTCTTCTACAACTGGAGAAACTGACAGTAGGGATAACATGATTTTACTTTCCAATGCCATTGTAATTCTTATTCCTAGCAAAGGAGACAGGAAAAATTGCCAAGTTATATCATTAGGAAATGCAGTTAATTTACAGGCATGGTAATTTTCCCCCTACAAAATTGTATAATGAGCTTTAAAATCACTTAATAAAGGGTCTCTTCTCTGTGTGATTATGCTTAATTTACACAGGAATTAGTGGTGACTGGACCTCCTTTCAGAATAGCTTTAACAGAGCTGCATTACAAAAACATCAACAACCTTGAAAAACAGTAGATGGAGTAAAAAATACTTCTCTTTGCAGCAGTTCATACATATGGTTGTCATTATAAATATCTTTTACAGGATAAGCACATAACTTTTGAATCAGGTATCAGAATCCAGCAAACTGACAATGCTGATTTTACATATGTTGATAGAATATATAGCAAAGCCAAAATAAACAGATTGACAGAAATGCAAAGGGCTAATAAGTTCATCTTCAAAACCTGCTCTCACTGTATTCAATGCTAATTACTTAGCTAACAATTATTTCTTATTTGTTATTATTACGATCACCTATTTTATTGTGGCTTTTTACTAGTTAGTCTGTCTACAGAATGGACACTTTTCTTTATGGACAGTTCTTGCCAAATGTAGCCCGATTTTCACATAGTTAAGTGGTACCTAGAATACCCCAGCATCTCCAAAATTCAGGCAGTTTTAGATATTTGTACATAGAAACTGGACATTAGAAGCCATTCCCAACAGAAGCTTGTTTGTGGTTTCCCAAAGTTAGTAGATATGCCACATAAATAGATAGTGTTTGTCTCTAAAAAAATTATTACATGAAATCAAACTAATTATTCCTCTTACCAAGAGCAGTTGACCCTGATGTTGTGGAAGCAGGAGAAATACATTGGAAAGTTTTAGTTAAAAAAAAACAACAAAAACAAATAACACACCTGTTCTTTCTTTGTAGTGTAGGAAATCCTAATAATCTTTTCACTATACCATAAAAGAGAGGATCATAATATTTCAGGTCTGGAAGGGGCCGTTAAATCACATAGCCTGTCCTCTTTTGCCACTGTATTTCATAAGAAGCCTACAGACAATACCGAGTCAGTGACATCTGTGAAAGCGATCAACAAAATCTAAGGCAAAATATGATGAGTCAGCAATTGACCAAGACCCTACTTTCACAGCAGCATAATTCACTTAAAAGTAGTAATAGTAAAAATGAAGCATTGACATACAATCCTCAGGAACCTAGCATATACATCGTGATTGCGGCACCAGTTGTTTCCGCCGACAAAATCGGGATGAAGCAGAGTTTTTGTCACATCATTACCATCTGCTGGACAAGCGGGAGAATGCACCTCGGAAACGAGACCTAGCTAAAGGACATCCGGGCAGCAAAAAGGGCTGCCAGGTCTACCAGGAGATCCTATATAGCCTTCCCTACATCCTTGCCTCACATTCACCCTCCACACACCCACCTTGACGTGGTCTCACCTCCCTCTGAAGTTTAGAAGACAACCAGTCAGAAGGTGTGGAAGCAGATCTGGCAACTCTGCCATGAATACAGCCTGAGTCTGAGGTCTGCCAGGCATACCATGAACTAGAGCATGAGGCTTCTCTGGCAAGCGGCACACACTCTTCCAGCAGCTTTGATGGAAGGAACTTCCTGATACAAAGTTACAAAGACTTTCTGGAGATTTTTAAGCGCCTCTCCCACCAACTGGAAATCATTTGCGCACCTATATAATGTATGCAATGGTATTATATGGTATTGCACACCATATAATGTATGCAAAAGAATCCTATTCCTCTTGAACACAAATGTAGTCAAGCACCAGGGAAAATGCTTTTTAAATCAGAACCAATATTTACTGAACTGACATAAACCTTTTAAAATAATTTAGATAATAAATACTACCAAAGAACACAAAATGAACTTACTCATGCTTAAAAATAAGGGATGACTTACTGACAGTATTGCCACTTAACAAAATTTGGACATCATGGTAGCTCATATAAACCATTTGATCTACAGAGTTAGATTATACATGAACATTGCATGACTGCATATGGCTTTTGGTAGCAACTGGATTACACCGGCCACGTCTGGGAGGAGTACAATCCCAGTCTTCCTCCTCCCTATCCCAGATCTAAGTTCTATGCAGGCTGAGGAGGCCACCAGAGTGGTGGCAGCTCCTAGAGGCTGGGTGAACATCTTACGGCACAGAGCCACAAACTGGGGTTTGTTGGCTTATATACACTGCACAGACTTAGACTGGATCTGAAACTTTAGAAAAACTGGGAAATACTGCTAAATATGTTTGGACCAGCTGTGTGACTACAAACCAGTAATTTTCACTCCAACCCCCAATTAGTTTTTTTCTGTCATTCACCAGCAGCTTCCCTAACACAAGAAAAGTTCGTATTTGTTGCACTAGAAACTTCCCTCAGCCTTCAATAACAGTGAAGTTTATTCAGCAATTTTATGTACTGAATTGCTCTGTTGTTACTCAGCCATGCCCAGTATTTGGAAACGTGCTGAAGCTTTGCACTGTGCCTGGAACAAGACAATGCTAAAACCTGCAGCAGACTTCATTCTCCGAAGCAACAATGCCCCAACACAACTAGCTGCTCTGATTTTTCTGGAGATTAAAGACCACCCGTAAGAAAAGGAAGAAAGGTTTATTTGCCATTAACTCCAAGAGCCATTTATACTTTTGACTCATTCTTCACAGTACATGGAAATGACACAGCACATCAGTATACAGCTCTCCAGAGTGTTCAACACACAGAACTCACCCTGCAACGGAAGGAAAATGTTCATGCATCTGTAACACTAAAGCAAAGATCCTGTCTCTTCTTTTCAGAAACAATCAAGAATTGGCTTTTCAGATGAAGAAATGCTAAACATGCATAAATTCATTTAAAAAACAGGTAGAAGCACCCATTTCCTAATTCTCAGCTTTGACACTCCTCACATACCAACACTTACTTTCGAATCTTCAGAATCACACATATTTTTGTGGTATTTTATCAGTAGTGTGCACCACAGGGTAAGATTTTATGCAGTAACAATGTTAGTATAAATTACAAAAGTGGATAATAGCATCTTTGTTCAAAATGGAGAAGATTTAACTCTATGAGGCAGTAATCCCCCAAAAGGCTTATGTTAGCACTAGATAGATACTATAGACAAACAGGAAACGGTGTATAGACCAAAATTTAGTGCTGAGGGTTTTTCATTCCTACTGTACATATTTCATATTTTTCTGTTTCTCTGTTTAAACTTCACACTAGCTATGTTTTGATGCCTTGCCCTGAAGCTCATTTGTGCCTGATGTGCATTCAAGGCTCTGTGACCATGTCCTCTATTTTAGTCTCTTTAAAAAAGCATCAACTTCATGTACTTCATGTGCTGCTGTTCAACCAAAATCAAGCAAAGGGGACTAATTGGGAAACTCACTTCAGAGGAATACCACTGGTCTGAATTAAAACATCAATATAGATTCACCTTTTGAGACACTAATTTTTTGTGATCCGTTAAGTTTCGACAAATGACCATAGCCCAGTAATAACCACATGGAAGCTCATCACAGGAACAGGACTTATATTTTTGCTGTCGCTACGCAGGACAATGACGAAACACCCCCAGGACTTCAGGCATATATATAGTGAATTGTTTCCTAACAAAAAGAGCTGAGCTTAATCGCAGTTTACGATCTCAGCAGGAGCAAAACCACTGAAACTGTCTTGATCCTCTCTTTCTAAGATCCGGTGATTTTTATTGCCAAAAAGAATGCTCAGGCAGTCTCCTTGCTCTGACTGGAGCATAGACATCACATAAGCTGCTTCTAGTTTGCAACTTGACATTTTCAGCTTTAAAGTCAAGTTGACAAAATGGCTGTTGTTCTGAAAGTATCACAAAGCAAGAAGAAAATCATAGAAGCTGTGAAAAAATACAAAAGAACAGAAATTCCTCCATAAGCTATTGGTATAAATCTATCCCAACAAACCATTTTGATCATCACTGTGATTTAGCAGCGCCTGATTGCTAAGTGACGTTATTTGGGCAGTATCAACCCGGCCTGCAGACAAGCACCCAACATCATCAAGATCACCACAGAAGTTAGTGTTAATTTGCAACATTGTGGAAAGGGCTTGCAGAGAAGAAAAAGGCTGAAAATCACAAAAAGAGGGACAGCCTCATATACCCAGACATGGTGCCTCAGATCTTCCTCTTGAGACACACTGACAAAACAGGGCAGTGAAACTGCTACTTGTGCTGTTCTATGAATGGTGTATATTCCTCTGCCCTGGAATCCGGGAACTTCAAACAATATCAGATTGAGACCCTTTCAGGAAATCAGTCAGTGCATTTCTGCTTGATGCAAGTTCTAACATTTAAACAAGTGAAAAAGGTGTTTGTTTTAAAGAATGCTAAAGAAATAGTAAAAAACAACCAAAACCAATGTCAGTTACCTGTTAAACTTCAACAACCACTGTATTACAAAATCTTCAATCAATTCCTTCAATTTTTTATACGTCAAACACATGGGTTATTATCCTCTGACATGAAAGAGGGATTTTACATTTTTGGATGGAAGAAATTAGTGCCTTGTTTTCTGGCTATATTAAATATTCCTTCAGCTATCACACCTTTTCCCAAGCTTTTAGAAAGCCTAGTGAAAATGAAAGTACACCTCCCACACTTTCAAGATAGCACCTAAATTTTCACCCTACATATTCCATCAAGGCAGTTAGTATAAAATTTTGAGAAGCGTAACAAGGCATAAGTGTATCAGGGTAACTCTGAGAACAAAAAGTCTTAGATTCATCTCTCAGACAGACACTGTTCTTATTTTTTCCTTCACTCATGGAACTATAGTAATGAAAAAGTTATAAAGTGGTGAATGTGACAGTTTCATGTTAAGATGGAGTCAAACAGATGAATTGATACTTTATTACTATTTTAATAAATACATAATCTAGCTGCTTTACTTACATAAGACATGAAATGGGATGCACTGGTTCCAATGTAATTATTTCTATTGCTTATGGGTTTTGGTGCTATATGAGGGTAAATCCCTGACATCTAAAGCCAATAGGAAAGCTGATCTTGACTGTCTATAAAAGGGAAGGACTATACAACTACCCAGACAAAGGGAAGAGTACCATAATTTCAACTGATGATCAGTATTTTACAATGTCTTGCAACAATAATTTGTTACAATGCTGTATTTCTTAGGAAAATGTAAGGGCTATTTTCTGACCATATTTTGTGTTGTTTCAGAATAAATAGCACAACAGCAAACTGGGAACCAAAGGAAAAACAGCAAAGATAAACAGTTCATGAAATAGTATAGTGAAAAAAGTGATCATGGCTTCATCTTGCTGCCAGTGGAAACAGGGACAGACTTCCCTTTCCCTTCTCACAGCTAGAAAGCATGTCTGGGGAAGGTGCCAAGCAGTGCCCATCCAAACCACAAACTAACACCACCAGTCACCAAATTAACCAAGGTGATCATTCTCTTAAGGCTATCTTTAATAAATAAGCTCATCCAGAACAGGAGGTAAAAACCACTTTTAGAGAGTACAAATCTTGATTACTTTCTTTGAAGAAATAATTTATTTTCACCTGCTTCAGTATAGAACTCCCAGGTGAAAGCAAAAACAAAATTATCTCTAGAAATACTGTCATGAGCTACATAGTACTCCCTAGTCATTTTTCTAGGAACTTCCATGCACGTAAGGCATTATCTTTGAGACTGTTTGCAACAGTAACAATAATTACAGTTGAAAATACAAGAAATTTCGCACATACAAGAAAATTTTAAA
Source organism: Pitta sordida (assembly GCA_013390025.1). Classification (NCBI taxonomy): domain Eukaryota; kingdom Metazoa; phylum Chordata; class Aves; order Passeriformes; family Pittidae; genus Pitta; species Pitta sordida. Next base: position 70,801 of record WEKX01024447.1, read on the forward strand.
ACACTAATTTTATCTCAGTCTAAATAACCAGTCTCTGGGGAAATTGCACAAAAGGTGTTTAGCACTTCAAGAATAAGGGATAGTGTTTTGAAGAGATGCACCATACTTTCAGATATAATCTTGTAATACATTTCAGTTCTTACTTTAACCAAAAAAACTCATTGTTTTTACACTATGACCTGTTTATATGATATACGCCATTTCTGCTGGAAAGTGGAAAATATGTTAGGAAATATGTAAAATCTTAGAAGAACATGCTAAAAATTATGTAAAAAGTATATTTTAAAAAAACCAAAACAACATCTGTCCAAGTCAATTAGCACCAAGACTGTTTTCAATTCTTTTACCTCTGCTGTTCAGAGGCCACCTTTTCAGCCAAAAAACCTGCTAGTGCTTTTCATTGGGGTAACCAAAGCAAGGTCAGCAGGCCCTTCTAGATTTTCTTAATTCCAGGCCTATCATGAAGCATAACAGCTAGGAAATCAGCTCTTTGAACCCTTTCCCTACAGTGGGACTATGAACTGAGTCTGCCAGGAAAAGTTCTAAGTGCAAGACCCACCTATGCACCTCTGAGTGGACAGAACAAATGAAAACACGAATGAAAAGCATCCATTCTTCCTTCCTACATGATTACATCAGCCCCATAACTTGCTTTTTAAAAAAATAAATTATAGAAACACAGCAACGTAAACTTAGCACACAGGAGATAGTGATGCAAGATGAAATAGAGTTTCAAAGGGCAGAAGGAATTCAGAGTTGACCTCTGCAGAGAATATGTAACTCCATGTCTTGACTTGGATCTAGAGAGTTTTAGAAGCCCCATCTTATTACTCTGTCAACCAATGTTTAAATGTGACTTCACATCTACCTCATTTTCGCATGTGCATGTACAAATGGGGAAAAAGTGGCAGTTAATGTAGAGCAATAATCCTCTGGCAAAACACTACAAAAGATGACAGAAAGCAGGCAGCACAAGTAAACCTTTGGAGATGATGCCATGGGAAAATGAGAAAACAGTCAAAGATAATTAAGGCACTGGTATAACAAACACAATTGAATTACTAGAGTGTAAAATAAACATAGACTAGATCATAAACTTACAAGTGTTGTCAACTTACAGTAAGGTTGAAAGAAACATCCTCTGTGACTAAGAATGATCAAGCTGTGTGATCAGTTAAAAAGAGCAATATGAATTCAACCCAAAAATGTTTCTGGCACAAAACATGGGATCTGTAAAAAGAAGAAAGAAAAAAATGTTTAAAAAACCCAACCCAAACAACCACAAGCATAAACAAACAACTCTCTGCCCCCGCCCCCCCCCAAAAAAAAAAATTAAAAACAAACTAAACAAAACCAAAACAAACAAAAATGAAACAAAAAAAAGGTAAGAATTCTATGGAGTTGAGCAGTAACAAAAGATTTTCTACAAAGTTAAAACTATGGGGAGGAAAAACACAGTCATTTTCTAAGAGGATCAAATGCTCAAACAACATCTGTGTCAAGCACTGAGAGTCTATCAGTCTTAGCACAAGAAAAATGTGCTATCTACGCTTATTGAATTCCAAACACTGCAGTGCAAAGATGTAACACCTTTCACAGTATATTAACAGTATGACAACTGTGTCTGGAGAGGCTGAGAAGTCAAGAAAGCTAAAAATGAACAACTGAATTTTAAAGTTTCTTTGGGCAGCAAATAAGTACCATATTGAGATTTTAAACTAATGAGACAAGTGATGTAGATTAGAAAAACTGAATTTATTTTATAATTTCTGTGCACCCACAGAGGATGGCAAACTCTGTCAGAGCCCTGATAGTGACCTGGGATATATTTTTTCACTACACTGCAAGTATTGTCTCTTCACCACACTTGGATTGGACTAGATGATCTCCAGAGGTCCCTTGTAACCACTCTGGGGTTCTTTCCCTAGCTGAACAATAAGGAAGATGACATTGGCATATTTGAAGAAGCACACTGAGATCTATTAATCATACTAGATAGATAAGAACACAGTGTTAATAGTATTTTCATCAAGCCAAAGGTGGGATAAGAAGAGGTTTACATTTTGCATTTGTATGTGAGAATTTCATTTATTTAAAACAACTTTCAAGATTACTATAGCTGAAAGCAGTTGAGAGTAAAAGAGAAACCTCAGTTTGTTTAATCATGTTTAAAAGAAATACTGCCTTGTGTATTTATATTTACTTCTTCCTGCAACAGATGAATAATGCTTTGAGGAGATAAAACATAAACCCACAACATCTGCAAACATTCTAGGCACTGACTAGCATCTGAAACAAGTTTTATTGTATGACTAACTCTCTACTTTGTATCTTTCCTTTAAATAACAGAACAGGAGTTCAATTTTGGGTTTGCTAATTACAAAATATACTTACCATAATTGTTGACTATCAAGTGCTAAGTCTTACTTACCTACAAAAAAATCAAACAAAAAGAGAGTTACTTAACAGAACAATAAACTGTATAGGAGAGTGGATATAATTTCGGTAACTTGATGATCATTCATATTTTGAATATTACAGTCAGATGGAATAATGGAAGAAACCAAGGATTTAGAGAGGGGGAAAAAAATTCAAAACCCAAGCTTGAATACTGATGATGTAAGTGCAAAGCTCAGTCTCGGCAAAAATACTTAATGACTTGAACTTAAATGTCTCAAAGGTGATGGGAAAACTGCCAAAACAAAATCTTATTTGCTCTGACTCTCAGAATTGCTTATGTCCCACATAAGATGAACATCTGCAACATGGGATATAAGCACTTTATGAGGTACAGTCACAGGAACTGTGAACCAATTCTGTTTATACTACCCAGAATTTCACAACTTAATTCATTAGCAAACTCCACTGAGGCCTGTACACACTCACAGAGAGTTGGGTAAGTGTACTCCCGTCACTGCATCTGACATTGCTGTGCCTTGGCCTCATTTTTTTCTAAAATTCTTTTATTCCTTCTGAGAATTATAAAAAGGGCATCTTTTACTATCACTCTATCAAAAGTGAAAAAACTGCTAGGTTGCAATTAATTAACAACAGTGTCTTTAATCAAATAATAATGTTGGTTGGAAGGAGCCTCTGAACATCATCTAGTACAACTTCCTTTATTGGAGTGCATAAAATTTGAAAAAGTATTTCGTTTTGTGGCTTTTTGAAACGGAAATATAAAATAAGGAGATGAAAAAATGAACAACCCATGTTTCATTGATGAAATATTCTAATTAAACAGTTCTCACTATGTACTACAGTTAGACACTATATATTTTTTTAGAAGACACTATTATTGTAGTTCTTAGAGATACAAAGGATTGAAGTTAATAGAGTTAACAGCTTGTTCACTCAAACATCAATTTTGCAAGAAATTGTCTGAATACTCTTTGGCACTGTTATATCAAACATGTATTATTTATCCCTTAAATCACAAAACGTATATGAAAATGCTAATATTTTTAATATATAAATTTCATGTTTTTACTACATATTTCCAAATTCTAAATTCATAAAACCACCTTGCATTCATTTTGGGGTCCTGCTTGCTTCCATAACACAGAAGATTGAGAAGTGGATGAGAAGTTTATTTAGAAGTGTAATCTCTTATCCACCATGGCAGTGATGTATTTTGCTTTGAAGAATATAAAATAGAATACAAATCTGAACAATAAAACTCAATATATATTTTCGGAAGAAATATAAATAAAGATCCTTGGGATGAAGGCAGAAGGGACAGCACAGCCTTAAAACAGGCAGACTTTCTCTCTAATAGCTTTCCCAGTGATCACACTGTAATCCTTGTTAAATACATTTCATTTTAGCTCAAAATATGAAACAGGTCTCATGTGCTGTTGAAAGAAATCCAGAAAATGCTCATACATGAGCTCCTGCCTCCTCTTTTAAGCCAAGTTTGTTAATCAGTCATGCTAAAGAACACAGAAGAACAATAATCTTTAGATTCCTGACTACCAGCCCAATAGTTATTTGCCATATCTAGAACTTCGCATGTGATGGAAGGGTACTACAACAACACACTATTGAAAATATTATGACATACTATAATTATCTCTATGGATGCCAGAACAAATTTTGACCAATGTGATAGACTGGGTACTATCCAGAAAAAAACAAAAACAGTATAGATTTTAAAATAAGTGAGTACAAGTGCACTACACTTTGAACGCATTAGCAAAAACTTCAAGAAAGCCAAGGGCAGCTGGGGCTGGGAAAGGATGATGCCAATTTAATCATGAAGACTGACAGCATTGTCTGGGATAAGGAAAGCTAAGTGGATGTTATTCAGCAAAGGAAAATCACTGTGGAGGAAGAGAAGCTGTAGGAGTAATATATAAAAAATAAACATGGAACTTGAGAGCACATTTAATGTAAAGCAAGCCTAATATTTTACTAAAAAATGTGGCCTTTCTGCTCTTTTTAAACTATTACCATAATTATTTTTTTCACCTTGAGCTAAGTCCCTAAGCAGACATTAAAATAGTTGTAAATGGTAACTAGCATTCAGAAACCCATTTCAGCCTGAGAAAAAGAAATGTGCCCTGAGGAGGTCAGGCTCTCTGCCCTGGGACAACTGCCCCTGACACCAACTTGAGGTAAATAGCTTCCAAAGCCTTGCACATGTCTCCAGGGGCAGAACAGGACAGAAGTTACAACTCCTGCATGAGTGAACTGCTTCGAAAATACAAGAAAGGTGTCAGCAAGTGACACTGAAGGCTCTGGGTGGCACAGACACACAGGTTGCTGTCCTGATGACAGAGAGTGATAAGGATTGCTTGAGCCTTCAAGAGAGTGGAAAAATCTGAACTCACAAACTAGTTGGAGGGAAGGAAAAGCTGCTAGGAAAACCTTCTCCAATTAATGAGAACTCTGTGAACAAATGTAATTTTCCAGGTCAGTTACATACACGCTGCTTGTAATAATAACCCCGGCCCAAGAGCACTGCTTTAAGGAAGAACCAAGACTCTTCAAGAAATCTTATGCATCTTCTCCTGCAGAAAGCTAACTGGCAGTTCTGCATCTGCTCCTACTCAACACAAGCAATCAAGTACATGTGATATGGCTTCACAGCCTTCCCAGACCTGCATTTTCATAGCACTTCATGTGCTGTTCTTTGCTCCTGCACACTGAACAAATTCTGCTTCAAGCCAGCCACAGAAACAAAGCCAGGATTTGGCCTCAAGAATTTCTCAATCCAAAAATTCCACTGATGCAACAGTTGCTGCCTTCCTACAGTGACAATTAAAAGGCATCAATGGTGTCATCTGATGCCATGCACCTGAGGATCATTTAAATGACTGGCTTGAATCCTACCATGCACATTTTCCTACAGGAAGCAGGAATATAATATTCTCAGTGATTTATAGAGAGCAGTTGAAAAGCCCTTGCCAGCCTCAGGAAATCAGAAAAAAATTATGATTTTACTGGGTTGGGAGAGAGGGGAAAACAACATAAACATAGTAGGTATTCTTCTTGGTTTGCTTCTTGAAGCCATTAATTGATCAAATGGCTAACTCGTCATGTAAATATCCGGTAGAGCTGAATGAAGCTACAAGATGCAAGGATACACTTTCAGTCATGAGGCTGTAATTTCCTTGTCACTCGTAAGAAATGAGAGTGCTTACCCACATTTTGCACAGCAAACCTGCCCTGCTAGGGATTTTGAAACTCACAAAGGAAGGTCTCTAGCTTCCAGGTTTTAATATATACATACAAGTTATTCATATTAACAATGTCAATTGAAATCCACTTTAGTACAGTGGTCAGTGTCCCCGCCTGCCATGCTGGAGACCAAAGTTCAATACCTGCTGGGGAGGCAGTGGTGCAGTTTAAGAGTTGGACTTGATGATCCATGTGGGTCCCTTCCAACTCACAATAATCTGTGAATCTGTGAATGTTCATTCAGGTCACGAGGAGTGATTTCTGTTTGCACAATAACACGAATCTGTAGAAAAACTTGCCCTGTAAAGGGTAAGGAGCATTTCTATAGGTCTCCTTCAAAATTTCAACTGTCTCTTTTTGTAATCCCAATAGAAATATCCAATACAGTCGGCTCTCTTGCACTTCGCACCCCCCATATTGCAGCTTCAGATCTTAGCAGCATGATTTTTTAGCGATGAAGGAGGCTCGTTTTCACAACTGCGTATGCGCAACCTGGCATGCATGAATATTCAATTAGGTAATATGAATATGCAACTCAACTTGCACAGCCGCCACGGCAGCCCCGCTGCTTCCTCCTGGCCCTGGGACATTGGCGGCACTGCCTCTTTCCCTGGCCCTCATGTGGCAGCGGCCACAGCGGGGCCACTCCTCCCCCGTTTCCCCCTCAGTACCACGGCACTGCCAGTTTTCCCGGCCCCTCTACGGCCGCCACCGCACCGGGGCCACTTCTCCCCCGCTCCCCCTGCTGGCACAGTGGCAGTGGGGCCGCTTCCCCAGACCCACCGCCATGTAGTTATGAAAGATTTACACACTCTCAGGTGTCTGAGACCTTCTTGAGTGACTCTCCAAGACATACTCGTCTACTCCGAGTATGGAGAGACCAGGTCTACCCACCCTGAGAGACACCAGGACACCAGCGCAGGCAGCTCCCCGCACCTGTGCCCCTGGCCAAGCTGGAAAGGGGGTTTTCCCAGCATGGGGTGGCTGCAGGCACAAGGAAAGACCGACACAAACACTGACACACAGCAACACAGTGCTGAAACAGCGCCGGGGCCGCGTGAGGGTGTGGAGAAAATCTGCATATTAATGATCAGCCATTCAACGCGGAAGTCAGCCTACGCAGGTCCCAATTAAGACCATGGGTGCGCGATATAGGAGACTCAATTGTATTTGGGCTTTACCAAAAATCTCTTATTAAAACTAACACTCTCCATTGAGACCAGAAGAGATCCCATGAGCGTGTTTTTCCCACCTATGCTCAGATAAAAGGATTTATTCCTTTGGACAACAAATTAAAATACTTTAATGTTAAATTCTGGTTTAGTATATACAGTTATACCTCCTCCATCACGAGGAAAGGGACAGGCCAAAGGCATCGTGAAACATTAATCTCACAAAGAACTGCAGGTCGTTAATATACATGCAGGCCATGCCCATTGCTCCACCCCCTGGAACTCCGGAGCTCTGTGGACAATTTTCTGCCCCCTTCCCTTGTCTCCCTCGGCACAAGCGAGCAAAGGGAACCGTTTCTGAGTGGCTGCTGTGACCGTGTGTGTGTTCCCAGCGCAAACTCCGTGTCGCTGCCCCACACCCAGCCCAGCCCGGCCCCGGTGCTTGCATCGTCCCGCACGTGCTTGCGCTGCCACCGCGGCGGGGAAGGAGTGTCCCTGAGCTCTGGTCAGCATTCTTGGAGCCTGGAAAAACCTTAACTTTGCAACATTGAGACACCCCATGCGCTTATGGCAGGACGGGGTCTTCGGTATTGAAGTTTCTTTCCCTTTAACATCCACCGGTGCTGGGAGAGGAAGCAAGGCAGTGCCGCCACTACGGTCCCAGAGGGTGAGGGAACAGAAACCTCCTCCTGGCACAGTGACAGCGGTGTGGGAACATCCCACCGCTGCCCTGTCCCAGCACACAGCGCTTGCCTNACGCCTTAGCAAAGCAGAAGCAGAGCGCATGCGCTGGGTATGAAATCTCACAGATCCCCAGAGCTGGACTGCGAAAAAATTGCTTCGCAAATGGGTGAGGTCGTGAAGGAGAAGTCGTGATACAGAGAGGATTCACTGTATTTCTGTAAAGCATATGTTATTTCTCTGATAGGACTGTATTTCTGTTTCACAAACACTCCCCACCATCTCCCCCTACTATATGTGCTATAACTAATCTACTTGGCTACACCTAAGTTCAATACACATTAATAAAACTTATTGTCTAAAAAGTTTATTCACTTCTTAAATAAAGTATTCCAGCTATCAAAGATATTTAGGATGCACTTGCCTTCACATAGTGTTATACACTGTGGCTTAATCAAAAGCATCTTGAAATCAAAATTTGCATGAAGTTTGTTGTGCTCAAAGAAAGCATGTTTTTAGCATATTTCCTTACACTCATAGAGATTTAATTCATTTCCAAAACTATATAATAATAATAATTAAAAAATAAGAAGAATAAGAAATAATAATTAAAAAATCAGGAATTAAGTGGTTCTCAAAAAACAAATTTTCATGAACTTGCATCTACTACATGAGCACTTTGGTATTAATCAAAACTTAATTTCTTATCAAAGAACACCAATCATATTATTCTTTCCATCCATAAAATGTGAATAGCAACTCCTATCCAGGTACTGGTAATGGGTAACAAAAGGCTTATATCAAACCAAATGACTTGCAGAATCAATAGTATTAAAAACAAAAAATTTTTAAATTAAATGTAGATCTTGTTGTACTCTCATTAAACCGGAATATTTACCATTTAGTTCTTTGCTAAAAAGCCTTACATCTCTAAGTTACAGGGCAAAATCCTAGAATTCTTACTTGAATAGATCATTCACTACGTTTTGCTGGACCAAGAACCATAGATTTTGAGCTTAAACTCAGAAGAGAACCCAGCCAGGTAAATTCCTCCTGCCAGTAGATCTTTAAATTAAACACTTTGAGTTCTGTTACAGGTCTGACTTAAACTGGGTAAACTCTCAGGTGTATAGCAACAATACACAGGTTCACAGGTTATTCTCAGTTGGAAGGGACTCTCAGGATCATCTAGTCCAACTCCTCACCAACTAGACAATGTCACTGAGCTCCTCATCGAGTCTTCTCTTAAACACCTCCAGGGATAGCAACTCCACCACCTCCCTGGGCAGACCATTCCAATGAGAGATCACTCTCTCTGTGAAAAAACTCTTCCTAACATTCAGTCTAAACCTGCCCTGGCATAGCTTAAGGCCATGTCCTCTTGTTCTGGTGTCCTTAGCCTGAGAGAAGTGGTCCACACCCACCAGACTGCAACCTCCCCGCAGGGCGTTGTAAACAGCAATTAGGTCGCCCCTGAGCCTCCTCTTCTCCAGGCTGAACAACCC
>WEKX01024447.1:82847-109859 GCA_013390025.1 Pitta sordida
ATCCCCAGCTAGGTGTCATCCGCAAACTTGCTAATAGTAGACTCCATCTCTTCGTCCAGATCATCAATAAAGGTATTGAACAGTCTTCATCTAACCCTTCCCATTATACCTATTAGTGGTAATGAACTTACAGAGAGCAGTAAGATGCCTTTCAAAGTTTTCTTTTGACTTCTCTGAACAATCAAACTCTCTTAGTTCTCCCTGTTCCCAATAATCAATCATTTTCATGGCCTTGCTTTTTACCCGCTCTACTTTGATTTCATCCATCTCTAACAGGACTCGAGCTACATTTAAAAACATCTCTAGAAAAATCCTTGAGCCAATAGCTTACAAGAGTGCATTTGCTTTTTTTCAATCAGCATCTCACTAGCGGTTGGTCTTGGTGATTCACACTGTGGCTTAGCAGTACACATCAGTACAGACTGGTCAGTCACTTCCAGACTGCTGGAAATACCTAGAAGTGGGAGCTCATACTCAATAAACCATTTCTGTTATCTGTTCCCTGCCACTGCAATTCAGTTTTGCTGCTTGGTTTTTATAAGACAAGGGGGCCAAATACCAAAATGGGTTGCCCAAGGCAGTTGTAGACCTTCCTGCTTGGAGGTATTCAAGACTTGACTGGACACAGCCCCGACCTAATTAATTCTGCTTTGAACAAGGGGTTGTACAAGATGACTCCCTGGAGGTCCCTTTCAATATAAATTATTCTAGAGTTCTTTTATTCTAGTGATTCAATCAGGCAGTTTCTCATGCCTGATGAACCATTGTCATTGTTATACATAAGGCACTCCTTACATTTACTTTGCAAGACTTAAGCCAGTGAAGCAATTTCATTTTATTCTCATTTTTCATAACTGTGATAATAAAGTGCTGTTTTTCTTGTGCTGTAGGCTTTTTTTTGTCCACTTCTTAAGGTCTATTTTGGCAGTGGTAACTCACCCAAGTATATATGGAGTCTTTCTTTGCCTTTATTCCCAAGAAAGACAAGAATTCAGGGTTTTCTACAGATTTTGCACCTCTGATCTACACAATTCTAGTCTATAGGCCCTATATCCTGTTCTTGAGCTCATCACTGTAGCTATCAATATGAAAGAGACTCCTTAAAGCTTATGCTAAGTTAGAAGATGAAACAAATTACAGACTGACCTTTGTCCATTCAATCAATAAATTTAAGTAGCATTACAGGGAGACTCTTCCCAGATATAATTTTGGCAGGCCTAATTCTGATCCAAAAGAGCTCAATCCCCTGCTGGTACAAGGGCTAATAAGTAAAGAAATCTCTCATATCGAGAAATAACTGGTTTCAAACATCGTTCTCCAATACATATATATATATATGTATTTATTATTCTCCTACATATATATATATTTAACATGTTATGCAGCACGGCTGTTGTGTGGTTGTGAATCAGAGTCATACTGAAGGAATACAGAATCACAACTCATTTTGCAGTATTTATGATCCAAAATATGAACACAGGTGTTTGCTAAGCAATGATGAATGATGAGACTAAAAGCCAGACATCTGCACTGAATAATGTGAACAATTCAACTGCTGTTTTTTCCTCAGAAGCACAGCGCATCTACACCTTTAAGCTGCAAATGCTTAACTGTATCAACTGTCAGGTGCATTTCTTCCCTTAACAATCTGCAGGATAGAGACTTGAATTATTTCTGCTCAATTCATCACAATTAAGCCAGTGTGGAGCTCTGTAGTTCACTAAGAGCATAACATTAACACCCACACACACCTTTCACCTTAACCTCTCAGGCCAAGAAGGTAACCATTCCTGAAGGCAAAAGAGTCTGGTCTTCCTACAGAGACAATAAACCCTCTGGTTTCACAGGATGTGGCCAGTCTGGCTAACAAGGGTTGAACACAGGAGGATATCATACAGAGATACCACCAATAAAGATTAATTCATCTTGTAATCTGGGCTGCTGGAATTAGCACCAGCTGGTAGGAGGCTTCTCAGCTCTCTCTGAGTGCACTTGCAACCACTGGGAGAGCTGGCCCTCAGATTACACTTTTTGCTGTAACCCTAAACTCTCTGCAGCCTTTCAGTACTTTACTTGACTTCATTCTAGTCTGTTGATTTCCCTTGCTCCAGCTCTTGCAACTCCTGAGAGCACACACTTTTTAGTATCTGCAATAATGCTCTTTGAAATCATGTACATATTTCTAGCTTGAAGCAAAAGTGTAAGCAGCATTTAAAATTTAAAAAAAAAAAAATAGCACAAGGCGGGCACAGTTTCCCTAATGACAAATGTGTAACACAATGTAGGAGATGCACTTTTGAAATGCAGGTGGGCTTTTACTCCTGGCAGTGCAATAAGAGGTAGCTCAAGATGTCGGGAAAACATCACTCCCCCGAAAGGGATTTGCAATGATACAGCATAGAGGAAGCCTTGAGCAAATTGGCACCATCTAGAAAGCTGGAAGACAGCCAAACTAATCATGGTCCAGGCTCTTTGGAACTCTGTCTGAAATCAAAGCTGCTCCCCCCTTTGGTGGGAACTGCACCGTTAAAGGATGATTATGAGAAAGTAGATGATGGGTATATGCCTTCATTGCGCATGCAACAGTGTAAATTACAATCCCTTGAGCATATAGAGGCAAAGCAAGGTTCACAAGGCCTTATTATATTAAGCCACATTATGAAAATTACTGTTTACATTGGTTCATTAATGTTTGTACAAAGCTGTGAACATGCAAAGTGGTAGGTATCAGCACAGGCCTCAGCATGGTGTCTCAACTTCGACATGTTCTTGAGTGTTGTAACGAAAGAAAATACACTTTAAGCACAATAATAATTGCCCGTGAAACATGGCGGTTAGCATATTGTCTCTCTGCATCATTTCTGACCATAGGAACTAAATCAGAAAGTGGTATCATCAGTGTATATTGTTATACTGAGTAATTTATTCTTCCAAAAGATGAAATGTGTGTAGTCATCAATAAATCAACAATTCAAGCTGCTAGACTATTACCTTTGGCACTACAAGGATCTGTGTTGTTAAAACACAATTATCTGTGTTGTTAAAAACCTTTAGTCAAATGTCTTATGTCTCTTAGTAGAATGTCTTATATTATACTGCCTGGTGAAAGAGAGGTTATTTCTCAGCTTTCTACTTTTTATTGTACCTTATTTTAATTCTTTCATAACTGTAGCAGACCTCAAATCAACATTCGGTTTTAGAATTTAGAGGTATCAGAAGTCAGAGATCTTTCGCCTGAGTTGAGTACCCCAGGCACCTCAGAAAGTCAGTTTTGTTTGAACAATGACTAGAGCAGTAAACACTATAAACAGAAGAAATACCTATCCATATCTCTGCTAGATGAAAGAGTAAAAGCTAGGGGGACTTCAAATAGATCTGTCCTCCAACCTCTGTGCCCTTTCAGGGCTTTCAGCTGAGCAATACCTGCTCATTTCCTGGATCAAAGCAAATTCTCCAAAGTCTTTCTTGGCACCCTTTCATATACCTCTCTGGCATTCCAAAAAGTTGTCCATCTCTCTGAGTCTCCCAGCAGCAGTCTGGCTGTGGAGATAGTACTCGTCATGTGCACTTGTCAGCTCTGCTCAACCTGTCTCGCCTCCACAGGCTTCTCCACTGGTGCTCAGGGAAAGGGCGGTCTGCCCTGTGCCCCAAAGGCATCTACTGAAAGGGATTACAGGGTCTTGGGCAGACTTCCCCTCCCACAGAATCACACAGAATATTCTGAGTTGGAAGGGGCCCACAAGGATCATCAAGTCCCAACTCTTAAACGGCACCACTGCCTCTGGTGAAAATTGAATGCCTGGTCTCCCACATCACACGTGGGGACACTCACCACTGTACTAACCTCATTAACTATGAAAGCTGTGAAAGTGCATGTGGCAGCAAGGAAATAGTTAAATTTCAGGCAGCATAATACGTAATGAAAAACCCTTAAAGACTGGTGTTGGGACCAATCTCACTTGATACCAGTATTAATGACTGGCACAAAAAGATAAAAACAAACAAATCAGTTCCCTGACACCTAAGTTTCCAGAGGCCCTGTCACTAGAGGGAGGACTGGGGGCTCATACAGAAAGGGCTGGATTATCTGGAGGGCTAAGAGAAATCAGATGAAATTTAATAGAGGTGTGCAAGGTCAGAAGCTTTGGAACTAGCTTGAAAATAGCAAGCCTTTCTGCTATAAACTATGATGTTGGGAGCGGGAGGAGCCATGTAAGGAGTAGTGTATTTATAGAATATGGAATTCTGCCTTGCTCCAGCTGCCTCCACTCAGCTGACTGTTTTTACTTTTGTGACTTCTAAAATTGTATGGTGCATTCCTTCATATCTATGCTGTTGCAGGTCCCTCCCTACAATGAGCCACCTGTAAAAAAATACAGTGAACCCCTGTGACTCGCGAGTCGTGAAATCCTCAAAGATAGTGAGCCCACTACGTAGTCGAGTACGCTACGCCCGTAGCCACGCTTCCTCCCTATATAAGGTCTGGAGCAGGGTGGGTCCTGAGATCGGGGCTCGTTTCAGATATCTGGCTGTGCGTGGGCAAGCACGGTGGCGGGGCGGGCGATCGCCGAGGACGGGGACGGGATCTGGGCAGAGGACCACTGGCATGGCACGGCAAGCGAGCAACTGGGACGGGATCGGGGTGGGGGGGAGCGGGGACGGAGTTGGCTGTGCAAGGGGGGAGGCGGGGAGCAAGGGCGGAGCCGGCACTGCGAGTGGCGGGGGGGGAGGCCGATCAGACTGAGGTCACGGTAGTTTCTGTGCATGCACCAGGTCCTGCAACTCGCTGGAAAAATCAACAGCGAGTATGGGATCCCGAAAATTACGGACTGCGACTATGTGTAGGATCACTGTATATCATTTGCACTGCCCCCTCCACCCCAGATGCCACAGCAGATCCCTCCCTTCCAATTAAACAAGTCTACTTGTTGTAGAGCAGTCCTGTCCTTAGCCTTGCACCATGGTAACTGCTGATGAGTTACTCTCAGAGAGAAAACGCATGCAAAATAAAAATCAGGCTGTCAGAAAGACTAAACTCTGTGAAAGACAAAATCTACAATGAGAAAAGAAGGCTTGAAAAACTTGTACGAGTAAGGCAGCAGCAAGATTTCAAAGAAAGAGTTAAAGCAAGTGAAGAAAGTAGGAGAGAAGACCTTTCCTGATCTCAAATTCTAAAAACACCAGAGACGCACATGCCTCCTCAGAGCATTAGCTGTGCCTGAAAGTGATTTCAGGAATCTAGAAACATTTCATCAACAGTGCTAAGGAAAGTGGAAATTTGTTCCATATTTTCCTTGAAAAGAAACAGGTACTGGAAAAGGACAGCCAACAGCTCAGAGCTTGAGCTTGGATGGTTAATAGAAAGACCAGAAAAGTAGATAAATTGATGCACAGAAAATTAAGGCCTTCCCTCAGAGGGATGTGTCCACAGACCCCTGATAATCAAATAGGAGAGTCATTTCTTGAGAGAGCTGCTTGCTGTTGAAAATATTGATCAGATTAGGTTTGGTAAAAACTTAAATAGAAAAATCAAGATTATTCTCATAAATCTGGACAATACTAAAGCTGAAATGATTCTATGGCCCTAAACCAGAATATCACAGAATGCTAATTTTGCCAAGTAAAATGACAGAAAATCCCCAAATGTTCAGCACTTCCAGGTGATGGAAATTCTAGTTTCCAGTCAGCTTTCTCAGGTGTAACTGACAAAATTAGGCTTTAGATTGTTACTCACACCTAGGTATTCCTTAAGTGGTCTCACACTATTTCTGCCTTTTACCAAGAGAATTTATGTATTTATTATGTAACTAACAGAAGCCACCAACCTCTTCTATCCATACCAGGAAAGCTTTATTTTACAGGCTGGAGACAAATGGTCCTTTCTTAAATGTTAGGTGCCAACTGCTAAGCCATGAATGTAAATAAACAAAAAGACATTTGCACACCACAACCCAGAAGCATGATCAATTCCTCCTGACACTTATATCTATTACCCAGACTTTTCTAATAGCATCAGACTCAAAGCCAGGGCTCAAAGCTGCAATTAGTTTGTAATTAAAACAAGCAAAAAATTTGATTTGTCTGGTTTCCTCTGTTAAAGCAACAAAGGCCTTTTTCACCTGCTCTTGGAGAACTACTTAAAAACTCCAAAGGCCTGAAAAATGTCAATTGAATGAGCCCAAAAAAAGTTTAAGAGAAACAATTTCTTCACTTCTTTAACGTTTCCAGGTTAGAACAAGTCTTTCACAGTGACTGCACATTAGAAAACTGAAATTGTTGCCAATATGAACACTACCCTTAGATCACAATATGAATTAATCAGCTTGCTTTTCACCTTCATCTCCCCCTTCTTCATGCTTTCCTCCCCCTCCCAAATAAATGAGACATGTTCCTAATAAAATGTTTGAAAGGAAGGCTGGGAAATTTAATAATCAAAAGCTGTCTGAAATTAAGTTTCTGGCAGTGCTTTAAAAAAGAAAATGTTATTACTTGGTCTTTTGCTTTTCCCCAAAGCAAATTTCAGTTCTTTGAGGACTGCATAAATATAAAGCAGATAATTTACAAGCCTTTTATTCTGCAATTTGCCTGGTCCGAATAAGCAACTATAATAGAAATTGCCAACTGAGTATTTAAAGATTCTAGTATAGGAAGAGAAACTACACATTGAAGAAGAAGTCGCTGTCTAAACTATCAAATACTAAGGTTTCAATAGGACACAAATTGTTGAACAATTTAATTTTCATAGGAAATAGAAAGGAGCATTAAGAAGTGAAAACCCAATGATAATTGCTGGAGATTTTATAATATAGTAAATCTCCTAATCTAGCACTTTTGCTTTTGCTGCACTGAAGATGACAAAAGGGGAAAATACTGAGTTTGCCTTAGATTATTCAAGTCCAGAATGACAAATAATACCTGGTGAAGTAAACTCAGACTTTTGCTTCTGCTCATGTCTTATCAAAAAGAGGTACCAAAATACTCTTGATAATATAGAAAATTTAGAAAAATTAAATTGTGAACACCTAATCAGGAAAAAAATGCAAGGCTAATTCTCTAGTTTTACATCAACTACAATGTTCATAGGTTCACAGTTCACAAGTTGGAAGGGACCCACAAGATCACCTNTAGGAGTTTTCCTGTCACATTTGGCCAGGATTGTGCTATAATGCAATACATATTCTGTAGAATTACTTATCAAGTGATTTATAGGCTAACCTACAGGATTCTAATAGTGACATATATTTTGTAGTTACTTTCCTTGTAAAATAATAATGGGCCGCAAAATTGGATTTGGAGTTCCAAGCTAAAAACTGGTTAGGGCTTTTGCAAGTTTAAATTTGGACAGCTTAAAATTTTGGAATCTATGCAAATGACACCTTGACATTTACAGGCAGGGAGCTTGTAAAATGATTAATTTTTGACTGAGAAAAGTTGAAAAGATGTATACTTGTACCAGAACCAACTGCAATTTTTATATTGTCTATCTAACAAGGGCAAAATATTCAGATGAATTAAAATTTTGAGCCATTTTTCACATGTTGAGAAAATTTTGTTGGAAATTGTGTTTTAAATTGACCAAGATTTTCAACAGACAGTGAATAATTCCTAAAAAGCTTCTTTCAAATTTGGAAGAACTACTGGTGGATGAATAGCTATTATTCAATCAATATTTTAAATAAAATTAAACATTGAGACTATAGAAGTGAAACTTCAAAATTGTGAAATATAAAGAGAAGTTATGTATGCCAGAATTTAAGATTTAAATTCAAGTATCACTTCAGCATTATATATCGGATCACTTATTTGCTACAATCATTCATGCAAAATAAAGCCTCATTTATTCTTTTATCTTAATTGTAACTCTTCTAATCCCATTCTAATAAAAAAGTTTAGCAAAGAAATATGTGTAACTAGTGTTACTGAAACATTCCATATCATCTTAGTCCTATCTTGATTTATCTCTCACAGAGTTGTGAAAAATACACATAAAGGATTTTATTTGAGCAACTTCCCCCAACAGTAATGTTAAATGAAGAAATCTATGAAGGCTTACAGAAACCTCTTGTCCTCCCAACAGGAAACGTCCAGATCTGCTGAATATCTCCCATGAATAAGATTTTTGCATATATAGTTCTGATTCTGCTGCAAATAAAATGCTATGACGTTGCTGGACGAATCCCTATGCTTCGAGAGCTAGGGGAGGCTTAAAACCCAAATCCCATCTCCACTTAAGCATGTTAAGTGTAGAATGATTAAAAAACATCATCATCTTATCCTTCATTAGTGCAACATGGAAAAGTTCTTCTGCATCACTACTGACAACATATTTAAGGCTGCAGAGGGGATGGAGGTATTGAGGCCTCACTTGCTCCTACAACTGCCTCTTTCAGTAAGAACTCTTGGCATAGGCTCTTGGCCATCTCCTACGCCACAAACAACATAGAGTGCTTTCAAAATTTTGTGTCTTTTAAACTGCACAGAAGACACACACTTCTCTTGTTTAGCTTAATTAGTGCAGCTCCATCTGATAAAAGGTCTAGTTATGCCTTTAAAGGGTTAAATTATTCCACATAATAAAATCATGTTTTGCCCTGGGTAGACACACGAAAGCTGTTTTCTTTTCCTCATGAATGGGAATTGTGTATTTGTACCAAGAGCAAAAAGAGCTCAGTGAAAACTGACAAAGTGTGTATAATCCTTGGATGAATCAGAACAGCCAGAATCCATAAGCAACTCTGTGTAAAAAGGATTCCTAAATGGAGAATATCATCCTGAATTATGCTACTTTTCAGAGGTGAAAAAGGAGCAAAAAGATTATCCCTCTACATCTTCCTCATGCTTCATAAAATAAAATAGGTTTACTAAAAAAGAAAACACTCAGATCAAACCGTTTGGCTTATGGATTCACTACTGAGCTGAGCCAACTGTACTGGGAGTAAAGCTTCTCTTCTCCAGAAGAGGAATCATTCAACTGAGAAGACATGCCATTCTACCATACATCAACTTCGAAAACAACGCAGAACTCTAGGAAAAGTGGTAATTCCTCTTACAGTATAATTTGAAAAATTGTCAACAGAAGACAAGCAAGGCAATGCACTGAGGGCATGGGAACAGCCACCAGGATACAGCTTTGATGCTGATGCCTCTGAAGCAGAAGGTACACCACAGTATTACTTTTAAATTGCAGATGTTAAACTAACCTGTAAAGTTACACCCTCTGACAAGCAAGTGCAGATCGATTTTCCTGTAATTTCCAGTTCTCACCCAGCTGCACCACCATGGCTCCTGTGACCTCTGCAGCGGACAAGATACCACACTTGCAGAACAACAAAGGACCATGAGCAGTTATTTTAACTTCCTCCCAGGAGAAAGGAAGACAAATGTTACAGACACTACTTGTAAATATTTCATTCTGATTGTACAATTCACTCTCTCTTCCAGCTTGTGGCATTTATCTGCTGCTGCTGACTGATGTCTCCTATACTTCCCCACAGAGGGGAGAGCACATATGAGTTACTCTGGCAAAGATTACCATCTCCTTGGACAATTGCTCAGCTCAGTAGGGCTTACCTCTCTCCTCTCCCACACTAGTTTTTGTCCTCATTCCCATCGTGCAACAGGAACCATCCAGCACAATCCCTTCATCTATGGTGCAATAAAAATCAGTGATGCTTATGCTGCTGCTAAGTCATCAGGCAGCTCTACCTGAGGGGTTTCATACTATTCTGACTGGAGTTTTCATTGCCTTCCTGGTCTCTTGCATGCTAGCACCTCAGAAGACCTCTGCTCATCCAAGCAATAATAGTGAGTTTCTGGATAAGCAGAAATGTAAGCCTTCAAGGTGAAACACAAGGTCTGGAAACTGAGTTACTTCACCTGACTGCTTTCAGGTGGATGGCATACCCTTATGTCAATTCCTATACTGATACCTACAGAGAAAATAACCTTTGGGAGAGACCTGCAGCAATCACCAGGGAACGGCTGAAGTTAAACACTCCTAATGGCACTTCGGTTTCTTCATTTCAGTCTTCAGAAATCTTTGGGCTGCATAGTTCACAGGTTATGCCGAGTTGGAAGGGACTCACAAGGATCATCTAGTCCAACTCCCAAGCAAGCGCCCACCCAGGGATTGAACCCACAACTCTGGAGCCATGGGCACCATGCTCTGTCCATCCGAGCCTCCCATCATCTAGACCATGTCACTGAGTTCTTCATGCAATCTTTTCTTAAACACCTCGAGACAGACCTTAATCCAAAGTCCAACCAGAGAGTAAAAGTGAAAAAGAACTTCTGGGGTCCTTGGAGTTCAGTATTCAAAACATTCTAGAACACGCTAGTTGTGGTACTGGCACTGACACACACACGCCTCAGAAAAAAGTGATCTCTTCATTAGATGTAGTCCTACAGCAGCTGAAGCTTTTCTCATCTGCATTTCAGTCAATATTTCTTTCAAATCTTTATATCCACATACAAAGTAGTGCAAATGTTTCAGAACTGCATCAGTCTTGAACACTAACCAGCACTAAATGTATCTGCCCATAGAGTTTGCTTATGACCCTGAATCTCACAGGTTATTCTGAGTTGGAAGGGACCCACAAGGATCATCTAGTCCAACTCCCAAGCAAACGCCCACCCAGGGATCAGACCCACAAGCGCAGAACCACAGGCACCACGCTCTATCCATCCAAGACTCCCACCATCTAGACAATGTCACTGAGCTCCTCATCAAGTCTTTTCTTAAACACCTCCAGGGACGGCGACTCCACCACTTCCCTGGGCAGACCATTCCACTGACAGATTACTCTCTCTGTGAAAAACCTCTTCCTAACGTTCAGCCTAAACCTCCCCTGGTGTAGCTTAAGGCCATGTCCTCTTGTTCTGGTGTCGTCAGCCTGAAAGAAGAGGTCTACACCCACCTGGCGGCAACCTCCCCTTGGGTAGTTGTAAACAGCAATGAGGTCACCTCTGAGCCTCCTCTTCTCCAGGCTGAACAACCCCAGTTCCCGTACCTGCTCCCCATAGGGCTTGTCCTCCAGTCCTCTCACCATCACAATTTTCAAATTACTCTATATGGTTATATACTTGCCTTTATAAATCTCTTGCTTCCTATTGTAGACATAGAAACATTCCTGTAAATACTCCTTGTAGACAAAACCAAATAATAGCAACAACAAGAGGCAAAATAGCAGTGAATACTTTCGGTCAATACAAATCACTTGGGCAATGGGCTAGACTCATTTTTACCAGAGCATTGGAGACGCTTCTCTGACTAGATCTCAGCGGAGTAGGAAGCAGACAATTAGATGATGAGACAGTGTTTGAACAGTTTTAACTGTTTTTTAAACATAGGTAAATGATAGAGATTTGGTTTTCAGTTTTTAAAGTAATCTACTTAACTTTTAAATGAAACTTAAGTCCATTCATTCCAGCACTTAGAAAACACTTCTTTGTCTTAATACACTCCATCAAAAAGTGATAAGCACAAGTTCCCATTTTTAGTGTTGATTTGTATTTACACATATTTATCTTTCACAGAATCACAGAATCACAGAATATTATGAGTTGGAAGGGACCCACAAGGATCATCTAGTCCAACTCACCATCTAACATCCGTACAGAGACTGAAAGCACATCCCAGAGTGGTAACACAGTCTAGTTCCCTCACAGTCTAGCCGGCCACTCCGAGCCGGAAGGGACCCATGATCATCCAGCCCTACACCCCCCAGCTAGACCATGTCACTAAGCTCCTCGTCGAGTCTTCTCTTAAACACCTCCAGGGACGGTGACTCCACCACCTCCCTGGGCAGTCCATTCCAATATGCAATCACTCTCTCCGTGAAAAACCGCTTCCTAACATTAAGATTAAACCTCCCCTGGTGTAGCTTGAGGCCGTGCCCTCTCGTTCTGGTGTCGTCAGCCTGGAAGAAGAGGTCTACACCCATCTGGCTGCAACCTCCCCGCAGGTAGTTGTAAACAGCAATGAGGTCCCCTCTGAGCCTCCTCTTCTCCAGACTGAACAGTCCCAGTTCCTGTAGTCGCTCCTCATAGGGCCTACCCTCCAGTCCCTTCACCATCCTCGTTGCCCTTCTCTGCACCCTCTCAAGCAGCTCAACATCCCTCTTAAACTGGGGAGCCCAGAACTGCACACAGTACTCAAGATGAGGTCTGACCAGCGCTGTGTACAGGGGAAGGACAACCTCCCTGGACCGACTGACCACACTGTTCCTGATGCAGGCCAGGATGCCATTGGCCTTCTTAGCCACCTGGGCACACTGCTGGCTCATATTGAGTTTCCTATCAATCAGTACACCTAAGTCTCTCTCCACTTCACTAGTCTCGAGCCACTCCTCCCCCAGCCGATAGCGGTGCATGAGGTTGTTATGGCCGAAGTGAAGAACCCGGCACTTAGTCTTATTAAACCTCATACTGTTGGTGCCTGCCCATCTCTCCAGCCTGTCAAGGTCCCTCTGGAGGGCTTTTAACTCCTTCCTCTCTTCCAATGAGTAAATTTTCTTTATGTGAACATCTTCTATATTAAGCAGAATCTACAAAATAAAATTATTTTGTTCTCGAAACAGAAAAAGAGAACAACTACCTTGGTTTTGTGAAGAACTCTACATATATCTTGAATCTGTTGGACTGAAGCAGAAGTCATAATGTGTATCCCTCTCAAATTCTGTAGAAGCTGTCAAAACTTTGATTCTTTAGCAGAGCTGATTTATCAAACAACCCACTAAAATAAACAAATAAATAAACAAAAATCCCATCACATTTTTTTAATATTGATTCTCTTCTGTGCGTATAACCCAAGACGGCACTCTTTCAGACAGAGACAGCTGGCAGCCAAGTTGCCTGTCACTGTTTTGCAGATATTTGTAGTTGCCAGCTATTTGGAAGAGAGTCCCCAGTCATGTCTCACAGCAAGTCAGGTTGTGTACCCACCTGTCACCAAGCCACAGCCATTATGGCAAACTGCAAAAGACTCCAAAGAAGGAAGAGATTTTCACAGAAAGGGGAAATAAACCAACAAAAGAACGAAAACAAAAAAGAAAACCCCCACAAACCCAAAATGCGAAACTGGACTGTCAAGTATAAGACAAAAGTTTAAGGTACTCAGAAAGAAAAACTTCAGCAAGATGTTTTCTGTACCTCTGGATTTCAGAATATCATGTACTTTGGGATCATCTGTCCTTTCAGTGGAAGTCTTACCAGTAGGCATCTGGGAAACCTGACTAATCCAATCCTCCTGATCACATTAGGAGCATTTATACTGTGTCCTTGAGCTTTTGTCTGATTCTAGACAGATGATTTTTAAATAATAACTTCTTTAGGACACTCAAAATGTCACAGGACCCTGAACCAGCAAAAATAATTCTGAAGTAATGCACTTTCAAAGGAACAGCTTCAGCTGACCTTATGCTCTGCTGAACTCCTAATCAGCTCTTACTGTGCTAGCACACAGTAGAGAGATGTAAAATTTAGTATAGACAAATTGATTAATCAGCGTATTTTGCAATGGCTGTGGTAATGAAAATGTAAGTTCTGCACCCCAGAGAGCAGACCCAGCTCTCAAAGAGAGCCACAGCATCAACATGGCACCATGGGAGGGACTTGGGCACTCCGGGCAGCACCTACATTACCACCACGAAGCCAAACCACACACTCCGCACAGGGACAGCAGAGAAATTTATACTTGGTCTTCAGCACTAGTTGTGCCAATGCGTGTGCACAGAAACATTTAGTAGGAACAGGTAAAGAAACCCTGTACTAGAGCATTATGGATTTAATAACCAATTCATGCAGTAGCAGCAAAGTCAAAAACAATTCAAGCATAATAACTGATAATGAATACATAATTTTGATAATGGAACCATTTGTAGAACAAAAGCCAGACTGTCCAGTGTGCCCCACAAACCCCTTTTTCAATCATTTCTTCTGCTCCCTCATTGAAGCTATAGAATTCTAAGACACATTGTA
Source organism: Pitta sordida (assembly GCA_013390025.1). Classification (NCBI taxonomy): domain Eukaryota; kingdom Metazoa; phylum Chordata; class Aves; order Passeriformes; family Pittidae; genus Pitta; species Pitta sordida. The sequence continues at coordinate 96,825 of WEKX01024447.1, forward strand.
CATATATTCTTTTTATGCGTTAACTACTACTGTTGAAATTGTGCATCATGTTCTCTCTACCACAGACAGTGTTTTAGCTCCTCTAGTTGTTTCCTGGTCTTCCTTTTTTTTCAGAACATAATGACCCTGTAGTACTTCACAGGCGACCCTGCAGTTCCAGACTAATTTTGCACATGTCCCCTGCAAAGGGAGTCACAGTCAGTGCATGCACGGTGCCCAAAACAGAACTAGGTTGCAACACTCTCACATAGCAAGGGAAAAAGCCCAGATGAGTCTCTAATTTCCAAACTGCAACTGAAGTATCATGTTTAATATTGTGCTAATACACCATTTTCATACATCATGCATCTTTAAACTTTATGGGATCTTAATGATAATAATAATAAACTCTTGCTCCACAAATATGGGATAGTTACTAAATGCTGCTGTGATGATACTTCATTGCCAAGACTGAAGTTTTCTAATTGATCACACTCAGGAAAGATATAATCATAGTCACCAACAGAAATGAAATGACACAAAATTAGTCATTCCTTAGTCACTGACTGCTTGACATTTATAAAAATTGTCCTGAATTAAAAGGAAAAAAATTACCTTGAGAGTATTTAAGCTCGCAGAGTTATTAGCCTGAGGGTCACTGAAGAATGATAATACATTCATTAATTCCTAACATGGCAAAATAGTCAAGGTGCAGAACATAGTCTCAAAATTCCCTGCACTCCATTTCTATTTAAACTGCTTATTGATTATTAGCTTATAACTGCCCAGCCTGCAATACACTGCCTGCTTTGAAAGCCAAAGGCAGACTGGGACAATACACAGCTTCACCTTAACCTGGCCTGGCTCTAAGTTGTGTCAGGAGCAATCCTGTAACTGGAATCTCCTGACAAATGCACAGAAAGGCTCCAGGAAACATCCTGGATTCATTTCAAAGAGCAGATAGCATATAGTAGGGACTGCCCCAGTGCAGGACTTCTCAACTACTGTACATCTGTGTCTGCACTTTTGATGCCAGACCAGGATCTAATATGCCTGTTACACAAAAGGCTGTGAAGAAACAGCAGATGCAGTAACACCATGCTTAAGCAATTAAAAAGAAAAAAAAAATCACAGATTATTGCCATTTTTTGTGAAAAGGAAGCAAGTAAAGAAAGATGCTTTTCTATCAGTTACAAAGCCAAGATTCCTGTTTTTTGGCTACTGATTCGTAACAGTACACTCATATGTTTTCAAGCTATCCTCTCAATCATAATCGTGGAATTGTAGTCGCTGGAGGTGTTTAGGGAAGGCTTGGATGACATACTTAGCGACATGATTTAGATAATGGGATAGTGTGTTGGTAATAGGTTGGCAATAGGTTAGGTTAGGTAAGAGGAAATAGGTTGGACTCGATGATCTCTATGGTCTTTTCCAACTTTATAAATTCTGTGATAATGATCAAAAATTTGCATCAAGCAAGAAACAAAGTTTGCTGAACTTGCCCATCAGTGGCCAGGAGATGACCCTTAGCTCTATATTTTATTACTGATGTGAAGGGATCAGCCACACATTTATTATCACAGCTCTTGAGCACATGTCCCATGTGGCACACCCAAGGCACGTCCAGGAAAATGGGCACTAAAGATCTGAGATCTCTCAAGAAACACAGAATTGGCAAAAAATGACACTTTATTGCCTCTGACACTTGTAACACTAGAGACAGAGTGAAAATTTATGAAAATACCAGAGTGGTGAGAAGGGCACAAAGAAAACATTTTATTTGGCAAGCCTGTGTGGAAGGGCAAAAAAATAAACCAAGATTTCCACTTGATGAGAAGTTAGCCCCTGGCCCTGAACCTGCACAAAAGCTAGGCTAGCTTTATTGCATATTCACAGAAAATATCAGATAGATTGGACAAAGTTTGCTTACTGTTTTGGCAAAATTCTTAAAATGGTATCAGATCATGTTTTCTTCCTGATATTCATTAATGTTCCACTTGTCTCAAGAACTGAATAAACAAATTAGGTAATGATTCCCAGAGAGATTTCACAGAACTGATGGTGCCCTCTCCTGTATCAAAATACAAGATTTCAGCTGCTGTAATAAAATACTCACTATGATAGTATGATGCTTCCATGGCATTCCCAGCTATACATACTAAAACCCTAAAACTAGTGTCCTAAACACTGTCTAAATATAGTGCCAGAGTAAGAATTACTAGTGAAGATTTTAAAACAAAATTGAATAAAATAAAAGAGTAAAATAAAATAAAATATTGTGGCAAATCTGCATGCTGCTCATACACAGTCAGACCTGCTGGTTGAACAGCAAACCCAACTTTTTGTTTCTATTAGCAAAGCTGAATCAGCTCTCTTAATCACAGATTCACAGAATCACAGAACACTATGAGTTGGAAGGGACCCACAAGGATCATCTAGTCCGACTCACCATCAATGAAATTTTTCTGCCATTTTTCAAAACAACTTTTAAAGTAAGTACTGGCTGAATCCACTTGCTTAACTTGAGGGCACACCCGAAGAGTCATTCTGCTTGCCATGAGCTGGTACAATGGAAGTGAAGTAACATGGCACAGGGATGACTACATGCAATAGCCACCACCTCCCCTTCCCTGTTGGACATACACCTAGCTCGGCTTGCTGTGCCTGTTGCAAGAGTGAGGTGTTTTAAGCTGGGCAGGATTTCAACAGACATGCATGTCCAATTTTGCTCTGGAGAAGTCACAAATCAAATCTCTGGCAAGCACGGATATCAAGATTTCATCTTGAAAATTTGGCTGGTGCTCAAAGAAACAAAGAGCTTGGAGTGCCACCATTCCCTCTTTGTGACTTGGAGCAGTTCTACATTTCAAAAACTCTTTACAGAAATGTTTTGTTCTAAGGTTTTTCAAATATCAGCTTAATGAAGAATCAAAAAAAAAGCAGATGGCTATCTGCTGGTTTAAATAATTTCTAAAAATTACATGACTGTATTAGTATGTCTTCCACAAAATTAATGAATGCATTCATACCAGTAGACTCTAAATTAAAGAATTCCTTAATTATCCAGAGATTTTCAGTATATTCAACTATATGTATTAAAAAATAAACTGAGTTCAGACTAAACTTTTTATCATAGACTTTGTTTAAAAAAATAAAAGGAAAAAGAAAATTGAATAAAGATATTGACAGTGAAATATAACATACTGTAATTATTCATCTGGTGAAGAGAATATAGCTGTTAGGAATATACTTGTTTAAGAGGGTGTCACATTTTCAGCTGCCAAGAATATGCGCACAAAAAAGGAAATGCTGAATGTTCAATGATTTTAATGGTTCATCTCTAGTCTCAGACAGGGACAATACCCAAGATCATCTACTTTGGTAATTTCCGCGCTGAAAGAACACTAATCCTGTGTTCTAGTTCCTGGCTGAACTCTAAATCCCTAGTTTCTTCATTTGGATATTTGAGCAAGTTTTGTTACACCTTTGCTTGTTTTCTAAGAGAAAATTAAAATTCCAACACTAAAAGTTATAATTTCTCTTCTGCAGGAAGCATTTTCCACATTCTGATCCAAATGATTTGGCAGGCATCCTTATGTACCTACAATTCAGAGTTACCACACGACTTCCATTGAAATGTCTAATCACAGACACAAAGTTAGCTCACTGCTATCTTTTTCTAGATGAGGACTAATCTCCCCAAAAGATAATGTGATCTCATTACCCAAGTCCCATGTCTACAAGACTTTCTGAATTAATTATCACTAATTAAGGTGCAATTTAGCGTGCAAACTGCCAGAAGCATGTGAAAAGTCCTGTTGTCAGCTGATGCATAATTTCCTTCCACATTCAAAACAAAATTAAGCTTAAACTTGGGTGGCTAGCAAAGATGCTTTTTTCACATGCAGAAATGTTTTATTGCATCTCTCTACCATATTACGGCTTCCTAGAGTAGTTCATAACTAGTTTTTCACAAAGCTGTCCATAATTTGATAGTCTAAGTATACCCTAAGGTCCCCCTCACCCTTCTCCTACCCTTTCATCTTCCTCTCCCTACATTTCCTGATCAACCATCTTTCAAATGGAGACTACCACAACACCTTGCCTATACTCTCTCTTCAGCTGAAAATCACTGTTTTACAATTTCAATCCAGTCAGTGCTCCATCTCACATTCCAGACCTGTCAGCACTGCATGGGCAGCCCAAAACCATATGCCGCCACCGTGCAGGTGCAAAGCTGCATGGAGCATGTCTGTGTGGAGAAGATAGGAATTAGGGCAGATCACTGCCTTTTCCAGATACTTTGGAAATGAATGACAGCATTCTACAAGATGTTGTGATAATATGAGCAAAAAACAGGCATATACAACTAGCTCACAGAAAAGGGACTAGATTGTCTATTAACCACTTGAAATGTTCTCCAGTGATAGCAGAAGAAAAAAACTCTGCCAGGGAGAAAATAATGTAAGCTGCAAGTCTACCTCCAATAAATGATATTGTTACATATTTGTACATATAGCAAGCAGACCACGTTGTTGTGCCATGCAAGCAATGCCTCGTCATCTGTATTTTTCACAGAAACACAGAATACTATGAGTTGGAAGGGACCCACAAGGATCATCTAGTCCAACTCACCATCTAACACCTGTACAGAGACCGAACACACATCCCAGAGTGGTAAACATAAACCCAGTTCCCTCACAGGCGCACAGGCCACTCTGAGCCAGAAGGGACCCCACGGAGCATCCAGCCCTACACCCCCCAGGTAGGGGACGGTGCTAGTGCCATGACTGGAAAACTGGGCTGCTATTCTCAGGCACTACAGAGGAAAAGTAGTGGCCAATGTATCAACTGAAGGGACCAGGCCATCTTGCTGCCCAAGCCAGGGACTAGCACGGCAGCCAAAAGCACAAGTTCCATTTCTGTACTGATCAAAACAAAGATTAATTGCACATTAGGATGACTGTACATACCATGCATGTGAGGACAAAATACCTAAGAAACAGCTCAGCAATTAATATTCCAAATTAGATTACAGAAATAAACTATCTTAGGTTACCCTCATCAATATATATGAGAGTTATAAAATCTTTTTGTAGCAGAAATTCAGGTTACTAAATCCCCCCCAAAAAAATCCTGTCACTGCTGGCTCTGTATGGCACTGGGTTAGCTTTTGGCCATGGCAGATGCGAAACACAGTAGACAGCTTTCATTTCTAAAAATCCCATTGTTATAGTAACCTCATTTCAAATGTATCAGCATATTTTAATATACTATATTTCTACCTAATTACTTAGAGAGCCCTGGCACAGATTCTGAGAGGGCAGCTGCAGCAAACTCATATCCTCACACCCAGAGGCAATGCAGGACACATGAAACAGAATTCATACACCTCCACATTCAACAACTTCATCATTAAAACCATGGCACACATGCAAGGAGTATGAGAACCAAAGCAGAACTGTAAAGGACCAAGAAAGCTTATTATCAAAATGATAATTTCTTTAAAAGGTAGATCTTTCCAGCAGACCCCTCAGCTGAGTAATACAGACTCTACAAAACGGACAACAGAATTCCAAAAGTCAGAGACTCTACAGCTATGATAATGTATTTTCCCAAGAAATAATATCCCTCCTTTGTTAATGCATGCAAATGGCAGCCATTAACAACTGCTTTTCAGTACTGGAATTTCAAGTCATCATTTCAGGCAATCTTTAATAACTTTTGGTGTATTTAGTGTCCCCATCTGTTTGGTTACAAAAAATAAAGTATAAAGGGCACCAGGATGAAATACATCCTTTAACTGCTATTAGAACTGTAATTCCTTAATCAGTTGTGTGCATTTTGGTTAGTCTTTTATGTCTAAATATAATGGACGTTTTTTCCTAGTATGAGTCATCCTAAGAAAAGGCATTTTGTGTAACCTAGTGAGACTGACAAACAGCAAATTCCAGTAATACTCACTGAGTAGGAATTATTAAAGAAAAACTTGTCTTGAAGCAGAGATCTCCCTTAGCACTTCGAATTCTATTTTTCTCTGGTCATGCAGATGTTTCACGCCTGAATTTACACCCTAGCATGGCAGCAGCCAGCAACTGCTCTCCTATCTGGAGTATTTTGCTTTGAATACAGCCTCTCATGAAATACACACCCTAAATCTGACACAAATAGAGTCTTGAGATATAAGGAGTCATAAAGGAGATTTGATGGGCTTTAACTGCAGCCAAATGCTACACAAGGAACATACTCTGCAATAACATGTACCTCATATGGATCCTATTTGCTTCCCCATGATAAAGTGGCAAGTTAAGCTGCGAAAATTACCGCCATCCATCTCACCCTATGCATTCACAGGCTTGGGAAGGATGAGAGAATATGCAGCTACGTGTTTCGCAAACAAAATATTTTTCCTAAGTTAAAAAAGAGAATACCACATATCACAAGAAAAGATCAGGCAACACACAGAGGCCTGGCATGAGTCCAGACAAGCAAAACCCATCAGACCTGCTTCGCACTGAACTCCCCTGCCTTGCAGGCCAGAATCAGATCCACAGTACTAAGGCAGAACAACTCTGAAGTCAAAAGGGCATCATTTATTCCTTAACTCAACATTTGCTTTTTTACATGCTACAATGGCACTTCCTCTTTGTTATTTTTGTGTGTGCTGAGAGTATTTGTTCTGTCCTCTCCAAGGATTTCACTGATCTCATCGTGTGTTATATGAAGCTTGATGCATGAGGACCACATGGGCATATAATACAGATTTATAAATTTATATATATATACACACACACATATATGTAGGTTTATTGGACTGCAGTCCCCTGAAAGCAGTGCATACCCATATCACATACAGAATCACACGGAATATTCCGAGTTGGAAGGAACCCACAGGGATCATCAAGTCCAACTCTTAAACGGCACCACTGCCTCCCTGGCAGGAATTGAAGCCCTGGTTTCCTGCATGAGTGGCGAGGACACTCACCACTATGCTAAAGTAGATGAACAAATTGTATGTTCTTCAGCTTGTGTTTGTGAGTTTTAAGACTGTTTTGTTAATTTTTTCTTTTTATTTCAAGAATATTTCTTTGAAAGGTTTCCTTAAAGTATGATACATATTTGCATCATGTATGTCACATTTCCTTTTTCTATGTTGCCAGTTCTTTAAACACTTCTATCAGATTTCTATTTGAATGACGCCACTTTAAATCTGATAGTTCCTTCACGCATTTTTGTGGTTTTACCTCTAATGTTATTGTCAAATTTTCATTTTATGCCTCTGGTTCCTTTCTTTATCTACTTTTTCACAGAGAGATCATAATCCTACATTATTAATAATCTCACAATGATATTGCGGAATGCATTGCTGATGCTGTAACAGGAAAATCCAATTATTTTTACAAAGATATGCTTGAATCCATTTCTGTGGGACATGAACTCAGCAGAACTCTTCCAGTCCCAAACTCTATGACTGATGGTAACATGGCAGTGTAACTTGCTCCTGTAAACCTACAAGCAGGAACAGATTCCAAAATTTTGCCCTAATAGCAAAACACAGCAGTCTCTGCATACTGCTTTGTGAAACAGAACTGGATTTCTGAGACATCATACAAATTCAGAGATCCAAGGGCTGGCAGCAATGTTTTCATTTGTCAAGTGGGATAGAAATTTAAAGATGGTTTTGCCTCAAACAACTGAGAAGATATTTACAAAATTAAAGAAATAAAAGAATGCTTTAAACAAGCATTTTCTCGTGCTAATTTCGTATTTCTCATGCTAATGGTTTACCTTTACTGTCATTGGTTTCAAAATGAAAAGTATGCAGCACAACACCTACTTATATATTAGTCTTCATTTATTGTTTTCTTGTATTAGATGAACAACTCCTACACACTTTTTCACTAAAGTTTTTCAATCATTAACTGTATGAGGAGCTTATCATTCCCATTTTACAAATGAGATGACTGTGGAAGTAACTTTACAGGTGATCCTACATCTCAAGAAAACTGTGACCTATTTGCCTGTCATGTGTGCACTGCCCATAGCCTGCCTACAGTGCACATCCACAGCCACTCCTGGCTCCAAGCTCTGCCTCTGCTTGGCCAACCCAGGGACCATGGTATGGCACCCACTCTGCCTGAATGGTACAGAGAAGGCTGGCTCATGTGAATCCTCGGCTCACACAAGACCTATGAATGTTTTGTGGAAAAGAAAGACGCATCTGTTTCATCAACAGATAAACTGCACAAGTAAGTAGCAATGTAAGGCCATCCCTTGAGTACTGTGTCCAGTTCCGGGCTTTCATTGCAAGAAAGGCACTGAGGTGCTGAAGTGAGTCCAGAAAAGGGCAACGGAGCTGATGAATGGTCTAGAGAGCAAGTCTGAGGGAGCTGGGGTTCTTTAGCCTGGAGAAAAGGAGGCTTAAGGGGGACCTTATCACTTTCTCCTACTACATGAAAGGACATAGGAGCCAGGTAGGGGTCAGTCTCTCCTTCCAGGTAACCAATAATAAGACAAGAGAAAATTATCTCAAGCTGTGCCAGGGGAGGTTCAGGAAGAATTTTCTCACTGAAAGGGTGGTTAAGCATTAGAACAGGCTGCCCAAGGAAGCGGTAGAGTGACCATCTTGGAAGTATTCAAGAAACCATTCAGCATGGCACTTAGTTCTATGGTTTAGTTGATATGGTGCTGATCAATCAAAGGTTTGACATGATAACCTCGAAGGCCTTTTCCAACCTTAATGATTCTATGATTCTAATATGAATGAACGGAAGGTAAGGAAATTATCAATTTCACATCTAAATACTCTTTTGGTGGAATTCTCAGACAAGGGAGACACCATGGGGAAACAGTGGCAAACGGAGAAGTCAAGAGCCCAAAATGTCAGCACAAGCAAGACCTGAAGTGGTTCATGTGGCTACTTTTGAAAGACTTCTTGTGTATGGCATCAAAAAAATGGAAAATTAAATAATGCAATGAAGGAGAAATTATTTACTGGGAGGTTTATTCTGCCCATGCAGAAACACATGAAGCTAAAAAGTCTACATAAAAATAAGGCTAAGTGATCTGTGAGAACAGAAGAAAAAAAATCAAATCAGATTTCAGTACCCTGACAGTTTATGGATTGATATGCACAGAAAACACTTGGCAGACAGAGCTATCATGGCTTCCTCAGGATTGCTGAGGGACCTGGCAAACCGGCAGGAATATCATCAGGACAGGTTGCCCTTGCCAGCTAGCAGGCATAGAGATTCAGCACAGGATGTCAATTAAAATCTTTATATTGCATTTTCTATCATCACAGCAGCAGGTCAGAATTTATATCCAATATTTAAGACTAAAAAAATGTTTTTCATTACACTAACTGAGAGGTACTGTTTATAAAAGATTTATTAAAAGCCTTCAAATAGAAAATTGGTGGAGAAAAAATGATGGAAAAGGATGTATTCAAATTTAACTTGCCCACTACCTTTTTTAGTTTTGGAAATATGTCATTATATGACAATACTTCAGTGAGTTCTGTTTGTATGTTAATACTACATCTAATACATTTTGGGAGCTACTTAGTGTAAATAATTAGTAGTAGTAGTTCCCTTCATGGATACCAATAATGTTTTCAGATACTGGAGGGGCCAAAATACTTTGAACTCTATACTCATCATCCCTGCCTCAGACCTCAAAGCCTGCTGCCCACTTCCTTGTGTACAGGAGCACAAGGGATGATCCCAAGACCTAGTGCCTGAGGAAAGAAAAGGTAGTTCCTAAAAAATAAGACTATCCTGAAAAGGATGTCTCCCAGTGCAACAAGATCAGGTTCACCAAGCGTAGACAAGCCTCCCAAGGCCAAAGCAACAAGGAGCCACCACTCCTGGTCCCTGTATGTGGCAAGACTAATCCCAAGCAGGCAAAGGCAATAGGAAAAGGGATGACAGGGGACTTTCAAAGGCAGCTTCAGATAATTAAGGGTGAGCTAGTTTTTGAGTTCTCATCAGACTAAGGAACAGTATAAACACTGCTATGATCCCTGCAAGGAGAGAGAGAAGGATGGAAGTGGAAAAGGTAAGATCATTGCCAAAAAATCTGTCCCAGCTCCTCATCTCACCAAGTATACATAGCAGCACTGCAGGTTACAGAAGCTATAAGCTTTCTGAAGCAAAAACATTAGTGTTGTTGAACACCTACATTTAATAACTGGAGAAAACAAATGGAAGAGCAACTGCCAGCACTCCCGGGGTCATTTTGAACTGCCTTTCACCAGCACTATCAGTTGAAGAGACCTCTGCCAAGACACCAGGCAAAGCTAATAGTGCAATACTATGTTTACACACTTCAGAGTGATAATGGAAGGTACCCCAATAGGGCTTCAAAACAATATGGAGGTATTCTGAATAAAGGAAGAAAAAAATATGTGGATGGATTCAGAAGACTGAGTGAAAATGCAAAGTTCATAAGGAAACAGTTTTACAGTACAGAAATGCACAGATTAAGAAGTTAGATAGTACTCAGATAAAATATCCAGCATTGAGATTACGACCAGCAGTAGGATGGCAACAGGTTAGGTAACAGGTTTGGCTAGATTAGGTAATAGGTGATATGTTGGACTTGATGATCTCTATGGTCTTTTCCAACCTCACTGATTCTGTGATTCTGCAATTCTGTGACCATAAAAACATCCCAACAGAAAGACGGAGTTTCATTGAAACATCACATATATTGTAAACAATTATAAAATAAGTTAATCTTTGAGGATTCTGAAAAGTATCTCTAGACACTGGAGGAGCCAAGAGATTCCAATGTCTTTCCAATTTTTACCTTTTCATTCACACTTTTAGACTGTCATGATGCTGCAAAGTTTTCAGGAAGGATCAGTGACCTTGAAAATCATACTAGGATGAACAGAAACTATATGGTAAAAAGAAAGGAACATTCTTCATCCATGTTCTTAACTTTAACCTTTGTTTTTGACTATTCCAATGTGTACTAAGAATCAGTATTTATATATTGAAAATCACCTGAACTGAAATATTTCAAATTTCAAAGAGCTTGGATTCTAACCCCAACAGTATTTTTATGAACTACGAGTGTTCAGTTGCAAGATTCCACCTCTTTTGGGAAGCACAATTCAGTTGAAAAAGGATTACCTATGTTTTTGTTATTCAAATTACTTTCAGTGGAATGAGAAAAAAATAAGAAGAGCTATAGAAGAAAGGCAGTAACAGCCTCCACTCNCGAGAAAAAAATAAGAAGAACTATAGAAGAATCTGTTCAGAAATTGGTACAGTGACATATGAATAAAATTTGTGGAGTTCAAGGACCTTCTCTAACTAGTCCTGAAAAAAACCCCAAAACCTCAGAACCAGCCTTTCTTCAATTAAAAATTTATAATTTCTATAAAATTAATCTTATGTTCATTATTAATAAAGGAAACAATACCAAGAAAATTATTTGTGATTTCCAATGCAGACCAGACTGAGTTCAAAAGGCAAACTAAAGCTGTAACAAAACTCCAGATCAAATGAGATGAACTACGTATTCCCAATTTCAGTTTTACAAGACTGACACCTCTCTAGTGTTAAGTTTAAGGCTCTAGAGAGAAAACAGTATCTGGCCTTACAAAGCCATCCAGCATACTGCACTAAATGTTGAATAGCATACTTAATAGAAGTGTTTAAAAGAAGCAGGAAGAAGCATGAGTAGAAAGTGTTAGACAACAACCAGCTTAACCCATAGTGAAATAATGTACTGCAACAAGATGTTGGAAATCAGTTATGGAAGTGAAATAAATCTAGCTCATTTCTACTGACACCTCATTATAGAAGTGCTTTCTAGAAAACTGACAGTACACAATAGTGTACAAAAAAAGGAAATAAAGTCCCAACTGACACACAAAAAAAGGAAGCAGAAAACATTAATAATACCTCATGTCTTAAGCCCTAAAAAATTTCCGAGTATTTCCAATCTGTTCAGAATTTTATTCAGCTTTTAAACAGACCTTTAACATTCAGGTCTTTGTTAGCACATATGTTTTTTAGTATGTGTCAGCACCTTTGGTACGTAAAAATTATCTACATTATGTTTTACCACATATTTCATAGTTCTTGATTCCTTGTTTCACAAATGGAACTGTATTTTTGAAAACTATCCAGATACTAGCTGTACCTTTTAAAATCTGTTTTCTGCAGAGTTCCTCTCAAATTAGGCAGCACTCTCTCCTGAACATGTAATAAATATGAGAATGTTAGGACACACAGAGAAGTTATTTATGCCCAATACATTTTATTTTTGTCTTGCAAGTAAATCATTCTTCACCTGAAAGTACATAATTATATTGGCTAGTGTTGAAAGCAGAAAAACAGCACATAAGATGATACACGGCAAAAAGAGGGTATTTAAAGAGGCATGCAAAGTATGCTATTTACATTAAAGAGCACAATAAGAGAAATATGATCCCATTTTAGCAGAATCTCCAGGATGGTAGGATGGTAGGATGGCAGGATGGCAAGAGTGAGGACTGGCCAAAGCCTTAGGATCTTACATTGACCAAATAACTTAACAAAATAATAAACTTTGGCCAAAAAAATGGATTTTGAACCATACAATAAAAACCCCAGATGTCAGTCAAGAAAATGTAAGAAATGGCATCTCAACAGCTGCAGCAGTTCTTTAAAGAAAAAAAAGGAAGCTAGTTAAAGACTAAACAGAGAGCTATGACCAAACAATGTCCTTCTTCATTAAGCTGGCAAAATTTCAGACAAACTCTACTGACCACAGTACATTACTCAACAGGGGTATTCCAGTCTTAGTACATCATAAATGACTTCTGAATTAGTATTTTAACCATGCACCTCTCAGCTGGACTCTGCAATCAATGGGAAAATCAGACTTGCACAATAAAATTGCAACATTTTCTTCTTCTCCCTGATCCCCAAACAGACCCTAAATACTTTTGCCTCTCTCACAAATGCCAGTGAAACCAATTTCACTATTGTGGGCCTGCACTTCTGTGAAACAGTCCCTGCTGGAAGACACCAGAAAGCATCAGGAGAAACTCATAGA
>WEKX01024449.1:11919-37916 GCA_013390025.1 Pitta sordida
GAAATCCAGCATAGAGGTTTGGTTCATGCCCTTTCTCGTCACGCTGCCAATTGAAAACACTATGATCTCATGGTCACTACATCCCAGATTTCCTCCAAGCACATGTCATCTCATTGAAAAGGAAATTCAGAGTGAGGAACCCAATACTTACCTTAAATCTGGTCCTTACAACATTTGAAAGAGACATTTCAGGCTTCGTACTTGTGGGTTACTATTTAACTTCAAAGTAGTAAGCATCATTTGTGCCCCTAGAGCTCTTCAGTCTAGGTTACAAGTAATATTTAGGCTGAATTAGTGGATACTGAAAAATATTTAAGCTTAAAATGCTTAGATTACTATCTTACAGGAAATGCACTCTGAGTTAACACTGGAGGATTAATATTCCAGTCATTCCTCCTGAGAATCATCATCTAAAGAAAAAGAAGTTGCCACCCTCTTAGAACATGTTGAATTAAATCCAAGAAGCAAGTGAGGTGAATTACCTTTATATTCCTAGAGCTATTCCCTGTAAATAATGGTGATCACATACATTGGCAAAACAGCCCAGGGGAAATGGCTGTACTGATGTCCATAGTGTACCTGTACAGGGAATAGAGAAGCATTTTAAGTAAAAGTCTGTTATTCTATTCATCATGATGATTTTTCATAATAATTTACTCACAAAATATTACACCAGGTTTTATATGCCATTTGTAATGCAGTCGTAGTCCTATACTTATTTTCACTCTGCAGACTCATGTGTAAACTTGTGTGCAGTACGTATTACTGTGAAACGGGCTTGATCCATGGAAAAGATTACAAATATGTGAAGACAAGCAAAAAGGCGAAAAGCAATTGGATGAAACAGGGGCAAATATATCGTGTTTTCTGTTCTACTTCAAAGTGTGCATTTTATAGTCACAGTTTCTCTGAGAATGCTGGAAATTTCCTCTCCCAGAGGATNTCATGCCCTTTCTCGTCACGCTGCCATTTGAAAACACTATGATCTCATGGTCACTACATCCCAGATTTCCTCCAAGCACGTCATCTCATTGAACAGGAAATTCAGAGTGAGGAACCCAATACTTACCTTAAATCTGGTCCTTACAACATTTGAAAGAGACATTTCAGGCTTCGTACTTGTGGGTTACTATTTAACTTCAAAGTAGTAAGCATCATTTGTGCCCCTAGAGCTCTTCAGTCTAGGTTACAAGTAATATTTAGGCTGAATTAGTGGATACTGAAAAATATTTAAGCTTAAAATGCTTAGATTACTATCTTACAGGAAATGCACTCTGAGTTAACACTGGAGGATTAATATTCCAGTCATATTCCTCCTGAGAATCATCATCTAAAGAAAAAGAAGTTGCCACCCTCTTAGAACATGTTGAATTAAATCCAAGAAGCAAGTGAGGTGAATTACCTTTATATTCCTAGAGCTATTCCCTGTAAATAATGGTGATCACATACATTGGCAAAACAGCCCAGGGGAAATGGCTGTACTGATGTCCATAGTGTACCTGTACAGGGAATAGAGAAGCATTTTAAGTAAAAGTCTGTTATTCTATTCATCATGATGATTTTTCATAATAATTTACTCACAAAATATTACACCAGGTTTTATATGCCATTTGTAATGCAGTCGTAGTCCTATACTTATTTTCACTCTGCAGACTCATGTGTAAACTTGTGTGCAGTACGTATTACTGTGAAACGGGCTTGATCCATGGAAAAGATTACAAATATGTGAAGACAAGCAAAAAGGCGAAAAGCAATTGGATGAAACAGGGGCAAATATATCGTGTTTTCTGTTCTACTTCAAAGTGTGCATTTTATAGTCACAGTTTCTCTGAGAATGCTGGAAATTTCCTCTCCCAGAGGATCAAATTCTGAAGAGGATTTCAAAGTGCTATCTCTTACCACCCAGTCTTCCAAATTTCTAGAAAGATTCCTAACATATGCCTGATTTTTTAACGATACAGATAACTCATGGGAACTAGGTGTGAAGGTTAATACGTATCTCATTTGCCGTCCTATGCTGAGGAAACATTTTATATCACTCAGTTTGGACCGAACTTTAATCATGAATCTATATGCAAAAGTCCCTAAACTGCACTAGAAAACTTTGTAGTGTCCCAGCACTTAGGTTTCAAACTTTTTATGTGTGTCATAAATACAAAATGCTCTTTATGTTCCATTCTACAGAATTTCTGAATTTACATACTATTTTTTAAATGTAATGGCATTAAATATTAGTAAATCATTACATATCATTAAATGACAGATGATATTCCTGGTCCTAAAGAGTTAGAGATATTTTAATTAAAATATTCAGTTAAAATTCTCCAGAAGAAATTGAATTGCTGAATATGACCGTTCTTGATGATTACACATAGCTAGCCTCTCACAGAATTGTTGTGAGTTACTCTATAAGGTATTCTTTAGCTGTCATTCAATCAATGTTATCATTATCATTTGCTGAATTATTTGAAGCTATCTTCAGGCAGACTTAAATTACTGTACTGTATTTATTTTTTAAATAGAAGCTATTTATTGCACTTGCTCTCTCTGTAAATTACCTGCTTTCTCATGTTGCATCAAGTCCTTCCAAGACATGCTGATTCTCTTCAACCCATTGCAGCAGATTTGCTACAGAAAATCTCCAATTATTGAGGAGATTTCTTGGCAGTACATGTTATAAAGGCATGAACGTTTTAAAGATGTTGAGAGGTGTAATAAACAAAATTATGTCAAATTTCAAAAGGAGACTAGTAACATAAAAAACACAAACAAATGTCCACTCTTATTGCAATTGGGCTGTCTGGATGGGTATTAATTTGGAAAGGTAAATTTATTATGGGAGAAAGGCCTCGTCAGGAAGAATGTTGCCCTCTCCCTGGACTAATGCTTCATGGTGGTCCAAGAGTTGGGCTACATCTCTGGCCAGACCTTGCCCCTCCAGCCCATCTACTACTTCATCCAGCCCTGTTGAGCAGAGCAAACACATAAAGCAGAGGCCAGCCCTGTCCTAGGGAGGCCACTGCCTAAGCAAAGCAAAATTTCTAAACCTTGAAACATAAAATAGCACCTCTTTCCAAGAGGAAATGTCACGTGTTCGTTTTCTTGGTTTCCACAGGGCTAACAGTTAAGATTTCCTACAAGTTAGTGCTGATTCTGAAGGGATGGAAAACACCTCTGTGGCAAGTGAGCTCTGAACTTTGTGAATTACAGCAACAGGGGCTGGTCCATCGCTTCCCTTTGTGGTTCTGTTTGAATTCAGTTGATTAATGTTATATGTGCATGTCTATTGAGGCACTGCATGTAAAAGAATTTTTTACCATAGCCTTGTAATCAACCTGCCGTAGCAGCAACCTATTACCTGTGATAACAGGGCTACTGCAATTTGGATCTGAAAGAAAACCGCCTCAGATAGGCTCTCGGATGCTGTAGTGCTGGTGGGCTGCCCTGTTATCTTCATTTGTAATTTTGTTTTCAAGAATGGTGATTTCCATTTCAGTTGGATTACACATTTTAATGTATCACAAACATAAAGTGGCTGCAGTGAAAACTCACATCTCCACTAGTTTTCAAACGATGCATTTGAAGCTGCAGTGGAGAGGATTACAGTTACAATTAAAATCAAAAGCTTGCTTGTTCTTTTAATGACACATGCTAATCTTTTGTATACCAAGAATCTTGTGGTGTTATACGATCCTGATTTTCTTTTAATATAAAATAGATGCATGTGCTCTGCCTTATCATCCACTACACACAAATGTTGTTCTTCTGAAAAGAAACACATCCGGCACAGTGAGTTCAGAGGACAACTTACTTCGACAAAAAATATAGAACACGCAAGAAAGGAATGTGGAGGAAAAAAAAAGCCCACTCGTGGGGTTTCAGATTTTGGGGGGGGTGAAGTTTAGCGGGTTTTTTAAGGGGAGTTTATCTTAGTGACAGATTTCCTAGTATTTGCCAAGATATATACTTACAAATACATCTATTGAAAGAATAATTGTATTGGATGAAGTGTAAAATATTAATTGATGGGATATTTTTCTTTTAATGAACATGACATGAGCAAAAGAAGTTTTGTTGATTTTGTGCCTATTGTTTTGTGGTGGGGTTTTTTTTAAAACCCGTAGTTTTCTTACAGCAGTAAATTTTGCCAAATCTAGATTTATTTATTTCACATTCATTTCCATATAAGGCTTCTGCTGTCTTTTAGGAGGATTTTCAAATATGTAACAGACATTTAAGTTCTTACTTGAATCCTACTGGGCTACCCTTGTTATAGAAAATCATTGAAAATTCTTAACTTGAAAATTCAGATTTATGATGAGACTAAAACTCAGTAGTAGGTGAAAGTTTCACACAGGATTTTTCACAAAAAAAAAATAATCCATTTCAAAAAATCAACAATTCCCTCACAGATTATATCTAAAATTATCATCGGCCATTTTCCCTGTGATTCACAAGCTACACTGTTTTGATTGCCCCATTTCAGATGAAAAAAAGTAGTACCCATGTTGCTCCAAATGAGAAAAGGTCGTATTCCTAATGGATCTGAATATATATCCAATACGATTTTCATGTTATACATTACATCATTAGCTACAGATTTATAGGGAGAAAGCATATATGTTAAAGACCATGACATAGTTCTCTTCTCAAATGCACCTGATTTTTGAAGTTAGGTGGCACTAAATTTCTTCTTACAAGAATATCTAAAGTATTTTTCTTTTCTTGGCTCCTTCATTTAAGTGAAGACTGCAGAGCTGATGAATATTTCATGGGTAAAAAACCACATGCAATACAAGATTTTACCAAAAAAATCATTGGGGAAATGGAGAAATGGCAGGAAAGTGCTGCTAAGGACAGTTCTTTTAAGAAGTCTTTGGAAAAGGGTCTTCATTTCATTTTCCACATCAATAACACCTCTTTCACCCCTTAATACTTTCTTCTTTTCCTTTTATTTCATAATGGTGTTCAGTCATTTTTGTAGCTTTCTTTGAATTAAAGAGAGCCTCTTGATCTGGCTAAACCATTTTAAAGCCAAAAATTTAAATAGAAAATTCTGAACTAGGGGAAAAAAATAGACATCCAAATATAGTGGCCGTAAATTTGTACAAGTCGGCTATGCCAAAATAAGAATTGGAAAAAGTATTGAAATGCACATTTTAAATTTATTTTTTCCATATTCTACCATTCAATCCTAATAGACTTCTCTCCTGGATTTCAAGAACAAATTTGCACTCAGAAGTGGCAAGGATGAAAAATACACTTTACTCCACTAAAGAATGTCCTTCCTAACATTAGATGAACATTCATCACCAAACATATAGAACTCTCTTCTGACGTATAATTTCCACCAGGCAGCAATGACAAAAAAATAACCAAAAGCCAAAGAACAAATCCAAGAATGAAAATATGTACAATGAATAAAACCTGTTCAATCAGTCCAAAAGAAATATAAGGATATAAATCAGCCTGTAAAGTCCACTAAGAGCTCTTAATCTTACATAGAAGTTTCTTTGTTAGTACAACAATTAGAGAAAGCATAAAACCAGAGAAATATAGAAAGATTAAGAAAAGAAAAAATCCAAATCTAATCCCTCCATCTACAAGTGTTTTCATCCAGCCTTCTTTTGAAACCATCCTTTGTCATTCTGATCTCAGGGTTGGATGGCACATGGTGGAAAGTAGCTGACTGGCTTGTCAGATACTGAGAATAGAAGTCGGATACTCAAATTACAAATTTATACTTACAACAAAAAAACCCCTAGTGTATGGCAACACTACTAAGCTTTTTACTGGATGGAATAAAAGCCTAGGGAAAAAAAAAAAAAAGACATCTGTTAAGCTTAAGTTAACATTCCTTACCTATATTAGTCTATATATTAGATGTTTAAATACCTAAACATTGGATGTTTAGGCTAAGCCTGCTTTCTCCTGGCTTTCTTGAGGCAACTTTCATATACTAGGTTTGGGTTTAGGAGGTTTTTTTCTTCCTTCTTAAGAAAAGACCCCCTTATTCTGAAAATGTGAACTACTTTTTTGTTTTCCCAAATGTCTCATGATTTATTTAACTGAAAAGAACTACAGTCGGCCCTCTTGCACTTCACCCTCCCTATATTGCAGCTTCATATCTTATCGGCATGATTTTTTAGTGATGAAGGAGGCCTGTTTTTGCAACTGCGCGTGCGCGACCTGCCACTGCCGCGGCAGCAGCGCAGGTAGCAGCAGCGCTGGTGGCGGCGACAGTGGCGCGGCTGCCATTCAACGCAGAAGTAGGGCTTCACGGACCCTGATTAAGACCACAGGTCTGCAGTATAGGAGACCCGACTAATGCCGTGTTGTGTAAGCAAGCCTGAGTGTACAATACAGATCTCTTGCTAGAATTTAACATGCCACAGAAGCTTAGATTATCTGCAGACTTCACCAGGAAGAGCTTTCTATTTATTTCCATATTACTAATAAAGATACGGAATAATCTAGGTCAAGAATAGTCCTGCTGCAGCTTCTTTCACAATTTGAATTACCAGATGATTTATTATCCATGTACAATAACTTTTTCTGATATCTCACTTGCTAGGTGTTTAATGAATTTACTTTGTGTAGTACCCAAAGGAAAATATTTTAGTGGTATATTTGAAAAATTCAATTATGTTGGTCAAACAAGATTGAAATTGTATCAGATTTGTGTGACATGACATTTTTTACATAAAGCCACCTTGACTCTCATTAGGCTACTAACTTTTACTTCCTTCCCAGTTGCATCTCTGCTTATTCTGTTCATAATTTAGGTTGTGTTCAGTCAACTTAATGACATTTGTAGTGAGTTAGATTGTTCAACTTAATTTTCAGAGGTTCTGACAGAACATTTCTGTTCTGCCACATCCCTCTGAATTTCCTCCACCATTAGAAATTATTTTCAATAAGGATATTTCAGAAAATACGTTCACAAGGATTTTAGTATTTATGAATATAATTTATATGGTAGCATAAAATTGGGTGTGTCTTTTTCACCTGGTAGGAATTTTGTTTCTTAACACTTTTATTTTCTGAAAATTATTTTTTTAACTGTTTTTTTAACTGTTACAAAACTATGTGCTTACAGGAAGGCTGTTACCACTTATATCTGCAGCAGAAATACTTTGGAAATAACTTTGTCTTGTACTTTTTTTTTTAATTTTTATTTTAAATGGATATTAAGGACAGAAACTTATTTAAGTTACACATTGAGGTTAGCCTTCTAAGCTTTTAAAAACTGGGATATGAAAAAGGTTACTTTCTTAGTACAGTCTTTTATATGTATTCCTGCTTTTCTTTGTAATTATATGTCTTACCTTTAAGAGTGGTAAATTATAAGATATGTCATAAAATACACAGTATGGCTGAGATAATGTTACTACAGCAAATGTTATTTCCTGACTTCCAAGTGCTTGAAATTGTCACTTTCCCAACATATTTTCTTTATGCATGCAATTGCACTCTCCTTTGTTCATTTTTGTATCTGTAAGCTGACGGTAATACGCTTGGACATGAACAGATACTAGAAAAAACTGGGCAGATATTAGAATTTTTTTTTTTTTCCACTGAATGAGATGTCAGGCATTGGAATAAGTTGCCCAGGGAGGAGGTAGAGTCGCCATCTCTGGAAGTGTTTAAGAGGCATCTAAATACAGAATCACAGAATCACAGAATATTCTGAGTTGGAAGGGACCCACAAGGATCATCAAGTCCAGCTCTTAACACTGTCTCCCTGGCAGGAATCGAACCCGTGTCTCCCACATGCCAGGTGGGAACACTTACCACTGTACTAAAGTGGATTTCAAATGTGTCACTTGGGGATATAGTTTAGGGATGACTATAGTGGTGCTGGGTTGACAGTTGGACTATATGATCTCAAAGATCTCTGTGAAGCCTGGTGATTCTGTGATGCTGTCAAGAAATGGGAGTACCCACTTAAGTAAAAAATCAGAAGTTTACTTTGACTTATGGAGGTACCAGTTCCATACCAATGTTCATTTGTACATTTCACCATTGTGTCTTCAGATGCTTTTGGTTTCATGCTAAATGAAGGCAACACAGGGTGGTTTTTATTTTGTTTTGAGGGGTTTTTTTGGTTTGGGATTTATTTTGTGCTGCCATCTGTCTGCTGAAAGTCACTCATAATTATGATACAAAAATATTACTATACAGTAATCCCTTGAATATCGTGAGGGATGGGCCTGGAAGCATGCCGAGATAAGTGAAATCCACGAAGGATATATAGGGTAAACATGGGTTAGACTTAATTTTCTCAAACTGTGAGGAAGGGAAATGTTAAACCAACTAAACAAAAGGCAGAATTCCTCAACAAGGGTTTATGGGTGGAGGTGGAGGACTTCTTTTTTCTTTTGACCGGAGAGGTAATGGCTCTTGATGGACCATTTGGCCTCTGATGGCTGTCTGGGGGTGGAGTGTTCTTTTTGGCTTTTTTTGTTTTTCTATTCTCCTTGTTGCCATTAGGTTACTGTTTGTTCTTTTTTTTTTCTTTATATGTACATATATATGTAAATAATTGCTGCTTCCTTTTCTAGATTTTTTAACCAAAAGCCCCTTTGATTCAAAAGGGATAGTGAAATAGATATTTTACTAAAATATATTATAGGCATTAACACTAATGATCCTTTTGTCTCTTACATCTACTTCTCGGTCCCCTCACTTGATATACTTTTAGCAGAATTTGATCATGTTCAATTAGCCTTTTGCTCTAACTAATTTTTGGTGCTCATTGGTGGTGCCCTCTAATTTAGCAGTAGTACCTTATGAGAAAGTGGGTAGTTCTCAGAGTTCTGCTTTTTACCCTTTTTAAAATGGATGTGATGTTTCCCTTTGTCCAGTCACTGGAGAGTTCACCTGACTGTCATGACTTTCAAACATTTTGAAAAACAGCTTAGTAACCATCTCTACCAGTTCCTTTAGGACCTTGGGCTGCCTCTCATTGGGTGCCATGGACTTGTATGTGGTCAAGTGTCTGAGAGAGTGACAAACATGATCTTATCCTATGATGGATGGGGCTTCATTCCCCTAGTCCCTGCCTTGAGATTCAGGGACTCAAGAGATACGGGAAGTGCAATTGCTAGTGAAAACTGAGGAAAAAAATTGTCAGTCTTCTCCATCTCAATTACCACCAGGTTTCCTGTCTCATTTATCAGTAGGGTAGAATTTCTTTTATTCTTCTTTCTGACTAAGACAATTTCAGAAGCCCTTGTTAGTACTCATCACAAAGCTTGACAAATTCTTCACAAGACATGTGCCCCTACTTCCATTAAGTATGTGTTTCCCTCATGTTTCAGCTTGAGCAGGAGGACCTTACTCAGGCATGCTGATGTCTTGCCTTCCCTGCCTGACTTCTTACAAATGGGAAGTGAGATCTCTTTTGCTCTAAGAAAAATTACTTCAAATAGCTGACAACTATCTTCTGCTTCTTCAGTCTGGAGGGTAGTTTCCTGAGGGGTCCCAGCTACTACTCGCTTGAAGAACTGAAAGTTTACTCTTCAGAATTTTAAGATATTGACTTTACTTTTTGCATGGCCTGTAGATCTTGAGACCATCATTTTCAACAGAGCATGATCACTGCAGCTCAGGCTACCATGAATATGGACCTCTCTAGGTTCCTCTGAGTTGGTAAGAAACAGATCCAGCAAAACAACTCATCTGATTGGGATTTTTCGGTTTAAGTTATCCTCAATTCACTCCAAGAAATTCCTAGACAGTTTGCAGCTTGCTATGACACTTTTGCAGCAGATGTCAGATATTTGACCCAGTATAGAATTAAAGTGTTACATTCTGTTGCATGTTGCTTTAGAATTAAAGATTTCCACATTGTTCCATTCTAAACCCAAAGATATGAGCACCTCTTAACAATATAGTCTCAGCTATTCCAATATAATACCTGATATTCAAGCTAAAGTAAGACTAGTCATATTAAAACAAGATGGCAAATACCAGGAGAGACATATTCAAAAGATGTTAAACTCTATGTAAAAACAGTCAAAAATAATTAGTTGTCTAGTCAACAATCCTTGCAGTACTGAGGAAATATATTGTCTTTCCATGACCTTGGCAATATTCACCATGCGTGTAGAAAGTCTTAATATGTCTGTGACAAGATCAGCTCCATTGTGAATTAGGTTATTAGCCTTCTTAATTTGTATCATTACAAACTGTTTATAAAGCCTATGTTTTTAAAAAATGGTTGATTAAAAAAAATTTAACAAATATTTTGCAGTTGAATCATAGAAAACCCAACTACTGTTGTCTTATCTCACATTTTGTTATGGAAAATTATGCAATTCAACACTTCAATGATTTACATGTGAATTAGAGTACTGAATTACTCTACCTGAAGGAGATGCATCACCTTCAGCATCCTTTTCTACAAATCCATTAATATCAATGTGTCTGAAAGCATCCATACAACAATTTTACATCCCTGTGCATCCTTGCACTCCAGAAAGAAGAATATCAGCTCTTTCCAATTGTTCTGTCCCTGCATAAGCCCTTTCTTTTGATTTAGAATACAGTTATACCTCGTCCATCTCGAGGTAAGGGACAGGCCAAAGGCATCGCGAAACATTATTCTCGCAAAGAACTGCAGGTCGTTAATATGCATGCAGGCCACGCCTATTGCTCCACCCCCCAGAACTCCGGACCTTATCGCTCTCTACAACTACCTGAAAGGGAGGTGTAGCCAGCTGGGTGTCAGTCTCTTCTCTCCGGCTACAAGTGATAGAACAAGAGGACACAGTCTTAAACTGCGTCAGGGGAGATTTAGACTTGACATTAGAAGGAACTTTTTCACAGAGAGGGTGATCTCTCAGTAGAATGGGCTGCCCAAGGAGGTGGTGGAGTCACCATCCCTAGAGGTCTTTAAGAAAAGGTTGGATGATGTACTTGGTGGCATGACCTAGATATTAGGGTAGTTGTGTTATAGGTAGGATGGTGTGTTGGCAGTAGGATGGCAACAGGTTAGGTAACAGGTTTGGCTAGGTTAGGTAACAGGTGATAGGTTGGACTTGATGATCTCTATGGTCTTTTCCAACCTTACTGATTCTGTCATTCTGTGATTCTGTGACAATTCTCTGCTCCTTCCCCTTGTCTCTCTCGACACAAGTGAGCAAAGGGAATGGTTTCTGAGTATCTGCTCTGACTATGTGTGTTCCCAGCGCAAACTCCGCGCCGCTGCTCCCCCTGCCAGCCCGGCCCGGCCCCAGTGCTCGCATGGGGTCTCAGCGGAGCACACAGAAGTGGGTCAGGGTGTTGCAGGTCTCTAAACGCCGTGCCCAAGCCGCCCCGTGCCGTGCCCGCGCCGTTCCCAAGCTGCCCCGTGCCGGCCCGCGCCATGCCTGAGCCGTGTCTGAGCCATGCCCGAACCGCCGTGGGGGTGGAGGGGTGGAGGGGTCAGGTTGCTATGGGCGTTTGTTTCCCTTTAACATCCACCAGTCCCGTGAGAGAGAGGCAGCGCTCCCGGACGGCCCCAGAGGTCGGGGGAACAGAAGCCCCCTCCCAGCACACAGCTTGCCTCACTTTCGTGATGCAGTCTCCCCGTTCAGGGACCTCCCTGCACAGCGGGGTGAGTCCCGCCCCACAGGCACCACCGCACAGCCCCTCAGCAGAGCAGAGTCAAACTGCGCATGTCTCAGCCAGCTGAGCTCGCAGATGGCAGAATCATATTTGCGAAAAAATTGCTTCGCAAATGGGCGAGGTCGTGAAGGAGAAGTCACAATACAGAGAGGATTCACTGTAACACCAAACCAGAGATGCCAAGTGCTGAGATGTTTGACTCACTGAAAAATAAACATCTCTTCTGGAAATAAGCTAAAAGTAAAATATCATAATCATTAGCTTATTAAGGTGTTGTCTGGGAATGCTCTTGTTCCTAAAGGAACAGCCATGTTTGCATGTATATCCTTTGTTAAAAATGTACAGTCTCTTGAGAGAGAAGCTGGTCTCTGAATAATAATGACTCAGATAAAAACTTTTTAAGAGCCTTTAAGCATTTTTAAGTTAAAAAAATCAGGATTCCAATTTAAAATTTACCCCCTAGAAAATCAGTTTATAAAGAAGCGTCTGATGTGGCCATGTAAATCTGGGGTGTTGTTTTGGGTTTTTCCTTTTCAAATCTTTCTTCCTTCTAGATTCTGGAGGAAAAGTACTGCCTTCTAGTAAGTCCTGCAGAGGTTAATACATTCAGCTTGAATAAAACAAAAAGCATAGTAACATTTGATAAATACAAGGATATAAGATCACACTAAGTGAATGCAAAGAACTGGCAACTGAAAGGCAATAGATGCATAATATTGCCAGACTAATGAGAAGTGTGCTACATATTAATAAATATGTGACCTTTTTATCTTGATTATTTAAAAATCGTGTTATTTTAAAAATGAATAAACAAATGCCTTGTTTACCCTTACATAAATCCATGTCATTGATGGGCTATTTGACAGACTTTGTAGAATGTTTTCTTTATTGGTGGAATGCAACTGTACAGGTCATTGTAGCATTTATCACATCAATCTGTTCCTCTCATTATTTTAGAAAATCTCACACCAGGAAAATCATATCTTAAGCTAAAACCATAGCTGAAACAAGGATATGCAAGTATATTCATTTATGCATAATGAAATTTTAAATTCCTAGAAGACAAATATGATTAAAATTAAAGCAGAAATAAAAGAGGTAAGCCATATAAGATGGCATTTAAGTACTTTTATGAGACACAATTTCTTATTTAAAATTGTAAAGATTCGATCAATGTTTTATTATCCTTACTGTTGAAAAACAACTGCAACTTCAGAGGGTCTGTATTATAAAAAAAGGTGTAGTTGAAACTTTGAAATAAAAAAGTGGCCTGTAACATCTCCTTTTCATTTCTGTTCTATTTTTAATTATTTATCAGATGCTAAAACCTCTGGATCAATTCAATATAAGTAATTTATTTTATAAAATAAGTGTAGATGGTCAATTAACTTAATATCACCTAAATTACCCAGCTTATTAGAAGATAGTTTATCAACTTTCCAGCAAGAGCTGAATTTTCCCAGGAAGCCACAGCTCAAACCTTGAATCCTGCTGTGTCTCACAGAGATGAAACCCCAAGCTGCTTATGAGTTCTGTGAGGCTGCAAAGAAGTAGTGTTGTGAGCCAGCTGTCCGAGGCACAGGAGGATGTTCTCTGTCCCTGTCAGGGACTCAGAGTCCAGAGGCACTGGGAGAGTGGTGTTGCTTGGGCAGAGGAAGCTAACTGGCAAAAGCATTCAGCGCTGTAGACTGATGTGTTACATGGAGCAATCTGGCAAATTCTGCTTATTGAGGAAATTGTAGCTGTGCTAGCCAAATCCATTAATAACATGCCATAGGCTTCCGTATCCCCTGTTTCTCCTTTGGGAAATTGAGAGACAAAACCATCTCCCCCTAGTTGCACATTTCTCTTCAATAACTACCCTGTAAAGCATCAATTGTTGGTTTTCATAAAGGATATAATTTATACAGCCACAATGGCAAATTCAAAAGTTACAAGTGTGGTATATCATGAAACTTTCCATAGTTTTTAATAGCTATAACAAGTAACCTAAATAAATGTATCTCTCTTTGCCCATAGATCTAAAAGCTTGGTTACTTGAATGGGAGAGGACGGAAATGGTCTCTGTTTCCTCATACCAATCATTTGGCAAGATGATGCTTTCTTTCTGGAAGATTACCAGTCAGATACCTCAATTCAAAGTAAAACCATTTTTGAAAGATACAGATCTCAGGAAATATCATGCTGTGATAAACCAAAGAGCATATGGATGTGTAACAACTAGGGATAAACAATCCATGTGTAAATCATGCCAATAATCTTTTATTATTTCTATAGCTGTAGCTCCTGTTTGCATTCCAGTTGCTTCTACTGGCTCCAATGAAAGCTGAGCCTTCATTGTAATAGACACTGCAGACCCAGCTACTATCCTACTATCCTGTAACACTTTCAAGTGTAGAGAGAAGATAAGCAAAGCATGTGATAAATTACTTGTTAGTATTCCTAGTCCATCAATTAGCAGTCAAGGCTCTGAAAAATCAAAAAATCAAGTGGCTTGCTGAACCACACAAAGGAAGTCTGTGGTGGAGACAGCAAGTCACTACAGGCAACTCATGTCACATTTCTCTGGTCTGAAATCCCAGATCGTTTCTGCCTGGTCTGGGAACTTTTATCATATACTCTCAAGGACAAAAGCTTGCTCATAGGAGAACTGAGTATCATGCAGAGAACTGATACGGTGTAAAGTTTGTGCAGGATATAAAAAAAACCCCAAACAACCATTTTTTTTCTAAAAAAACTAGTAAAAACTCCACAGGGTTTAGAATTGAGCTATGCTCCTGATAGCTTTGTAGTCACCATAAGTTTTGAAAATAGTGAAGGACTAGAAAAGAACATATGAAAAACCTGAACAGTCTGAGGGAAGAATTAAAAAAAATTAGAGCATTTTGTTGGACATTACTGTACTAATTTGCTCTCTATCCGTAGTGACATAGGCATCAAACCTCTTAATTTCACTGCTAATGAAACTAACAAAACTTACACACAGGGTGCATACTGCACGATCAATGTCATTGTACACATCTTATCAGAAAGGACACCTTTTCTGACTGAAATAATCACCTGCCCAATCTACCATCATAAATCATGGCATATTCCTGTGTCTGCATTAGAGGTCATCTTCAAGTGTCTGCCACACTACATCAGATGTTCCTTTTGAACAAGTAGGCACATGTTAACATTTATATTTTGTTTAGATCTTGAGCTCGGTTCCTGTATTTGAGTTCATTCTTCTCAGTATGTATTGAAATGATAGACTTACACTGTTCCATTCGTGACTATTGTATTAAGGGAGCATTATGTACTCTGAATAGGTTAATTGCTTGGTAGCTTAATCTAAATGTTAGTCTGTTGAAGACAATAAGCATTTTTTTTATCAATGTCATTGTACACAGAACTGGTTCATTCATTTATATGCTTCTCTATCGCTTTTTCATTTCAGAATCCTATTGTGTTTTGCTTTTATTTGCATAGGTTTCTGTAAGAATGTTGCTATTAACTTATTAGACTGGAAATAGGTTGAAGTGCTTGCTAAATGCTGCCTGTTTTCTTAACAGTGAATTCTCTGCATGCAGTTTAGAATTCTGTTTCTAATAAGATTATAAAGAAAATAATGAAAACCAGTAGGATTACTGAGCTAAATAACAATGTTTCTCTCTCTGGTCAAATTCTGCCTCCAGCTTCACCAGTGAGAAGCCAGAAGTAACTCCCTTGATGCCAATCATAGACTGGTTTGGAGCTAATCTGGATCCACTATGGTAGATTCAGTTACCGTGGCATAAATGATCAGAGAATTTGATTTCACATGTGTCAATAATTTAAGGCTTGTTTGTGGTTTGTGGGTCCTTCTTCAGAAAATTATATACTTGTATAGCTTTTAAAATCACAAAGCCAAGAATCTTTCTAAATCACAAAGCCAAGAATCTTTCTAACAGGAGCAAGGAAGTCTCACTTTAGCCATATAGCACAAAAAGAGGAGCAAGCCAAGAGAGGCTGACAGGCTTATACATGTGAGAAATGGTGAGTGATAATGGTTTCAATCTACCATCCTCACTGTGGCTGCAGGGTTCCTTTCAGACTGATGCATATAGATACTCTGCTATGTTTTCCAACATAAAGCCTTACAGTTTATACAGGGTCTGGATACACCATCTACTGACCAAGGTGGAAAGAAATGAAAATTGTACACCATTTCTCTGCTAGACTCAGGAAAACAGAGTATTTGTTTGCCACTGGATGCAAAGAGTAGATCTAAACCAAGATATAGGTCGCATGTGTTTCAACATTGCAACTCTTCCCTATGTAGATCAAGCAATGAAGTTTAGATGATCATGTGCCAGCTGTGTAAAGTTCCATTTTCAAATTATCTATCAGGTAAACCTGCCTAAGGATCCCTTTGTTCCCCTCTCAAAAAACAAGAAATGCACATGTGTGTTCCATTTTCTTGTTCTCTAGGTCTTGGCAGTGTACAGAGTGGGTTGGTACTAAGATAGGTGGGTGAGAAAGTTAGTATGTATTTTCTAGTGCAGAGGCTACCTCTTTTCTCTAACTCAGGCATAGTATTGAACAATCAACCACAGAAGATCAAATAGTAAAAGTCTTTCTACTAAGTGATAGATTTTTTTCTACACCTATCTTTTTTTGCCATGTGTGGAGATGGAGGATTGAAAGCATGTAAGTATACACCCAGTTAAGAACTTGATTAGCACATTTTTGCCAATAAAAGAGGCTGTAATTAGCTTTCAATAATCAGAGTGATGTGGCTATATCAGCATGTGATTTAGACAAAAGGTATTTTAAAAGCTGTGTTCGGGAACTCAGTACCACCTATTACATTTGGGACAAATAAAGCTTTTAGAATAATATTTGGAAAAGCAGCACCCTGTAAATATAAGGTGGTGTTGCACCATATGGAGACTGGCTTTATGACATATGGTTTGAATTAACAAGTTTAAAACTGTTAGGATCAGTTTTTCTTTCACTGAAGCAGAAAAAAAAACGCAAACCACAAGATACATACAGTTCAATAAGCTTCAGTAGCAGATATAGACCCAGCTTGTGCCAACATGTGCTAATTCAGTTAAAATACTACTTAGACTATACAAGTTGGTTTTGGTTTTTTGTTGTGTTTTTTTTTTAAACAACCAGTACTGCCAGTTGTAAATGTGTTTTATTACTGTTAGTACAAGGACTATCATCACCACCACCATTGTGGTCCTCATTAAAAGAAAAGATTTGCACTAGTTTTGTATTAAAGCTATTTGAAAAGATAGGGCTGAACAACAGACGAAAACAAAGGATAGAAGCGAGTCTTCTGATCTCACCTAATTGAATCTTTGTTGGCTGAATTGATCTGAAAAAAAGTTCAAAGATCTGGGATCCATATTACAAAAACATTGCTTCATTTAATCAAAACACTCTTTGAAGTGCCATGCTTGCAGACCACCTGTAGCTTTGAAATCTGAAGTCATGGGAAAGCTTCCGTGATGGTCCATAGATACGATATGTCTGAGAAAAATAAAAACAAAAAAGTGAGCGGTCCTTGTAAATCTATTTCATATCAACGTTTCTCTTAAGAAATTCTCCCTTGTCTATGCTAAGTCACATGGACCAGCAGGCAAAGCACTCAGCATAAGGGAGTGCATATCTTTTTTCAGTCTTGTTTCACAAGTTTAATTGTTGCTGCATTTACACACAGTCCCAAAGAAAAATAGCCCTGAGGTTGTCCTCAGTCTTGAATAAGTGTAGGAATACTGTGAGAACTTCATTTCTCAGGACTCATCCTGCATTTGAGAAAGTTCAGCTCTGTATTGAAACAAGAAACAACCAGAGCATATACTAAAATAGAATTCAATAGGGAAAATAAAAAGAAAGAAACCAAACATTCAGCGTCAGAACCTCCTCTGTGTATGTAGGTTATTGGCCCAATGGAGCTGCGACATAAGATGTTTGGCTTTTATATATGTGTCCTGCATGTCACAGTCAACATCTGCATTTTGGAGTTGTTAAGAAATGTTAAAAAGTTCACATACAATTTGTTAAATATATAGAAATATTATATGAGTTTTTCTGTATCAATGTGCAGATAGACAGATAGAAAGGTAATTTTGGAAAATGAAATCCTCTTCCCTTTCTGATAACACATCTGCCAGCATGTGCTTTGTGACAGACATTTGCCCTTCTCTGCATCAGTGTCTGATAGTTAGGCAGAAAAGAGGCAACATCATATTAGCATATCTATTTCCCTCTCTTTTCTCTACAGGTGCTAAATAATTAGTACTGGTTGAATTATTCATTGCAAATAATATTCATTGTGAATTTAGCCTGTTTATTTTTTTTTATTTTGCTTAGAAGTCATTCAAGAAGCCACCCTGAACTCTGCAAATATATTCGTTACTCATAAGTATTAACAAATAGTTGGACAAAGCCCTTTTGGACCTAGAAAAACAATGCTTCATAAATCAATTACTTCAGAAAATTATAATGTATAACTTGCCATCATAAGCAGATGCCATGTATTCTCTGTTCTTGTTTGTAGACTTCATTTTTGTTTTTTTAAAAAAAGCAAGTGAAAAGTGCTAACTAGTAAATAATCTACACCTGGAGTAAGTTTTCTGTCTCATAACCATTTATAATATTTTTGAAATTAGCAAATAGAAATTACAGAGAAGGAAGAAACTTGTGAATATGTAGTGAATCTATTCTTTGTTTTGCACTGCTAGTATGTAATCTTTAAGTCTAACCAAACATATTTAGAGAACAGGAATTATGATTGTCTCTGTATTTGTAGTAAATGAGTTCCACTCTGGAAGGCAGCTGTATCACAAGCAGTAAATATACATAATGATAATGTAATACAATACATAGCTAAGCTTCGTAGTAGACCAGAATACAACTAGTTGGGATAAGGTTGGCTACTTACAAATGCATGTTCTCTCTAGCACTCTGGTTTAGAATTCTGTATAAAATATCAAGGTTGAGAGTCAAGAGTTTCTTCATAAACAGTATAAGATTTCCTCCAGTATATGCGTATACAGATGTACATGTGATATATCATTTTAAGCTAGACAGAAATCTCAAAAACTTTAAGATGAGAGCAACTTCAGCAAAATAAAAGAAATTAAAATGTGCTTATAAGATAACTTTAGAATAGAGGTTACTGTTAGGCCACTTACAAGCGAGGTATCCTTAAAGCCTTTATTAGAAAGAAATTTTTCTCTGATTCAGAGTTCCTAAGCAGATAGAAATCAAGGACTGTATACCAAGGAAGGCCATGTACAATTTTTTCTAATCAAAAAAAAAAAAAAAATAATGGAAGAAGTGGATCTTAAAATATCTCCCAGTCATTTGGCATTTTATTCATCTAGCACAAGAGGACAAATTATAACAAAGTCTATTGCACTCCAGCTCCTTCTGTCCTTTTGCATTTTCTCTCTCCCTTACATATGAAAAGAAGAAAATTCTGCTGATTTTTTTTTATCACTACGGATGAGGAGAAATTCTGCTCAGTTATGGACATCCTGCAGATTAACCCCTGCTGAGTCTATTTGCTGAGTCTTGAGAAGGTTACTGGAGCAGAAATATCACCTACCCTTCCATACAGAATGACTACAAGGCTTGAAAAAGTTAACATTTCAAGATTACAAAATATTGAGTTCTATGTGCAACCTTCCATCTATGTAAATTCCTCACATTTTATAAAATGGATATAATCAGGTGGTCTAATGTCAGCCAGCTACCAAAAATAATTGCTTTTTCTGGAAGAAAAAAAAATCTAATAATTTTGCAATACTCAGCACAATGTTATTCATCATTTTCAGCTAGACCAGTTTCAGGGGGGCTTATGTATTTTACTCTGTATTAGAAACACTGGTAAATATTGCTTTTTCTTTAAAGTAACATTAACATTTGGTGAGGGCTTTGGTACTTCTGCTTATGAAGAGCAATTGGGCAACAGAAATACTGCAGATTATTTGAGCCCAATGATACTACTATTGACCATATCGAGTTATATGTTAATATAACACAAATTGCAGCTTCCCAGCTGCAATTGATACTGATACAAAAATCCCTCTGAACAATTGAAAAGGTTCCAATAAACAAAAGGGTCTGAACATAAACATAAAAATGTGACACTTAAGCCCACATCCCGATGGCAAATTCAACTTCAATATGACAAGACCTGATGATCCACATAATTTCACTGACTGGAACACCATCAAGAATTTATCTGGTAAGAAGGCTACACTTCAAAATTCTCCCTGTGAAGCTCCTTTAGACAAGACAGGAAGCTTCCCTTACTACACAGAAGGGAAAAAAATCAAATGAGGCAAGTAATTCACATCCAATGTTTGATTTTGGCCACTTGTTTGTCTTGGACAGTACAAATTCTTTCACTTAAGCTACTAGTTACTGGTTGCCATTGGGCTGAAGAGGGCTTCATCCTTGATACAAGTACAAATGAGCTTGCATAATTTCTCATTTTTTTAAGAAACAGGCTGCAGTATTGCGCTCTCTTTAATTTGACCTAACTTGGGTCAGGATGTTCTTTCCTGCTCCTCTAACCATTTTCTCTTCGGGCCAGGCTTTTCCCCTATTTTCTGCATGGTGATGCTGAAAAAAGGCCACATGAACTAGTCTTATTTTGGACTTATTTTTCTACAGACTCAGGGAATGAGAATCTAAATGAAAGGAGACTCTGAAGATTAAGGCTGCCATTTTCAGCAGCACCTGCACTAACTAAGATAGAATGTGAGACTGAACCCTTGGGTTTTGGATATATAGATGTCAGAATAGACCAAATATCCTGGTGTCAATTAAGACACCAGCATCCTAGTGGAGAAGGTACTTAAATACTGGAATGGCTTAGTAAGTATCAATAGAGTTTCCATTGCCTGAAATATTTCAAATTAAATCCTTCAAAACCCTAGTGTTGAATAACATTACCACAAGAAAAGCTGCTTGAGCTTTCTGATGACATGGCTGTTTTTACTCTTCTGACCTTTGACGTCTGTCAGCAGACATCTGTGAGACTCTCTTCATTCCCTTTTTTTACAGAAGATTGAAAAGATTTTCTTTTTCATCAGGAGATTTTTAATTTTACCTTATGATACAAAGTACAAGGAAATTGTGTAGTACACAAATACAGTTATCTCCAAAAACCTGGAAGGACTTGTCATTTGACCAGATACATTGCTATCCTTAGGTTTGCTAGGACCGACAGACTTGGTGTAAGGAAAATATTTCTCTGCAAATGGAGATTGAGGGGAAATTTCATTGCATTCTACAACTTCCATGTGAGAGAAAGAGGGGCAGACACTGATCACTTTTCTGTGGTGACCAGTGACAGGACCCAAGAGACTAGCTTGAAGTTGTGTCAAGGGAGGTTTAGCTTTTAAAGAGGTAAAGCTTTTAGCTTTATCTTTAGAAAAAGATTCTTCACCTAGAAGAGGTTTTTCACTAGAACAAGCTCCCCAGGGAAGTGGTCACAGCACCAAGCTTAACAGTATTCAAGAAGCATTTGGACAATACTCTCAGGCTCATGGCATGATTCTTGGGGATGGTCCTGTGCAGCGCTAAGAGTTGGAGTCAATGATCCTTGTGGGTCCCTTCCTACTCTGCATATTCTGTGATTCTGTGAAATTTAGATTAGCTGAGTTTATTTTCTCTGCAACACAGGATATGGAATTCTCAGAGAATTTTCTTTAGATTGTTATGAAATTTGGGATGTTAAATATATTAGTCTACATGTAAGCCTGTAGTTTCCTCTATACTTCTGCCAATCCAGACAGTTCAGGAAGGCCAAGATGTAGCTGAGCTGACAAATGCCAGTAGATTCTCTTCAGAGAGCTCCCTGGACACTTTCAACTGTATGGACTGACTAATCCACTTTTTGAATAGAGCATTTGTACTGAGCCCACTTGGAGATAACATTATTTAGTTGTGAAGAGACTGGTTTATCCCCACCTTTGGTAGGAATACACAAACAATGCATTGAATCATCTGACATCACAGGGCTCTGGGCATTGTGAGTACCCTGCTATCACCTGTT
This sequence comes from Pitta sordida, assembly GCA_013390025.1. Lineage (NCBI taxonomy): Eukaryota > Metazoa > Chordata > Aves > Passeriformes > Pittidae > Pitta > Pitta sordida. The sequence continues at coordinate 33,581 of WEKX01024449.1, forward strand.
GTCTTCTGAAGACACAATTTGAGTGAAACTCAAGCTCTTGGACTCAGTGAAGGAACAGCCATGAAACGTAATGGTGTGTAATACATGAGAAAGAAAACTAAATGATCTCTTCCAGTTTTGACTGTTATTATGGTTGTTCAACCCTGAAATGCAGCTTTGTGATACTCTTTTTTTGTCAGAGGATATTGGTACCTTGAAAAGAAAGTGGAATTCACAAAGTGTTTCTTTTTACATTTGTTGGTTTAGAGATGATGGCACTATGGTTCTGTCTGGGATGATGGCTAGACATGCCGTTTTCCTTTTCTAGAAATAAAAATCTTCTCTCCAGTATAGGTTTCTCTAGAGGATTTATCAGCTCAGAAGCTTAGATTCAGTTTATTCTTTTAACACGTTGTCCTAAGAGGTTTTGTTGAAAATGTGTCACAAAAAATTAATTGTCAAAGACAACCCCAGGGAGGACAAATGCTTCCAAAAGTACTTAATGATACTTACCATTTATGTATTTTTTATGTTTTTTGAACACAGCCCAAACACTCACAATAATTATATCACCACTTGTAAAGTGACATCATTTCAGGGTGCATACATGTAACTTATTTTCCATTAAAATCTGAAGCATGGGGTTTGCAAAACTATAATGGAAGTGGGTTTTTTGATTCCCCAGATAACACAGCCATGATATAAAAATCAGTACATGAGTCAGCCCTCAACCTGAGTGTTTCTGTAGAGGCTGCTATCTTTGTTTGCAACATGTCATCTCATTCACAAGGAGAGTCTGACGGAAAGCTCCAGAGCATAGACATACGCAGTCATCATGCCAGAATTACATCCATGAGTGTTCCCCACTAAATTCTGTGCCTTTTTACCTGACCTTCCCAATGACTAGGTATAAAAATAGTTCAAAGATACTTATTTTTTCAGTGCTGAATAAATGGAAAAACATTAAATAATGACAGAATGCTTTAAAAGGAAGGAAAATAGTAATGAAGTAGGAAGGAGCAAAAAAATAGTGAGATGGGAGAAAGAAATAGAAAAAAAGGAAAGGGATCCCATAATGCTGTATTTTTGGGTGATCAATCAAGTGAAATTTTATTTGATATAAAACCAGTGTGAGGTCATCTTCAGGCACAAGATATGTAACACAGTGCCAGGCAAGGACTGCTGACACTCTCAGCCAGTAATTTCCATTACATGTAAAATTAGATGAAAGCACAATTACGAGCTGCCTTTTTTTCCCCCCCTCTAATATATTTGCTTTGCTAAATATCCTCAGTTACAGGAGAAGAGGGAAAGCAAATAAATCAGTGATGCCAAATGACTTTTTAGTACTGAAAGTTGAATGAAGTCTGGAGCACAAATAAGAGTTTTGCTGTGACTTCAATCTCAAACATTCAGATGTTATTCAGCCCTCTTGATCTCAAAGAACTGAGGAGAGAATTTAAATATTAAAGTTTTATTACAGAGTTCTTGCAATACTATCTTTGTTCTGTCTGAAACAAAGCTTATAAAAAGATGCAACTGAACATTGTTTAAAAAATTTGAACTGTCAGATATTTCAAAGTTTGGATTTCAGTTTAGGCAAAAGTTTGTGTGAACAATAACAGAAAATCATTTCAGGTCGATCTATGTCTTCCTTGCTGTCTTTCTCTCAGTGTGTCCTGTGTTGATTTTTTAAATTAAGTTTGCTCTTGGTGAACACTGAGCTAAAGACATACACTATCAAAGAAAATGGTGACACCATCTATATAGCAAGACCTATCAAACTCACATGTGAAAAAACCAAGAAAATTATCTGTCTTATTTGTGATTATCAGAGGCAGGTAGATTGTCACAAAGCCAGGAAGGCCAGTTTCAAAGGGAAGTGCATTTTCTGAGTTACACTGTCCCTTTTATTTCTGCAGGGAGTTCATTCAAAAAGACATACATCGCAGAACCAAGTAGAAAGAGCTTCGATTAGGGCTGTACAGTATGTGACGAAAGGATTTGTTAACCTTAGCGCTTCAAAGCGCACTTTAAAATAAGATTCAAATGGGCTCTTTCTTTTGTGGTTCTGTAGTGATAAACGAGTTCTCCATGCACCAATGCTCATGATTACTACTTCTCCAACATTGTGACTCTGGATGAACATTAGAGCAGCCTAAGTAATGTCCAGAACTTTTCATCCATACTAAATAATGTATGTCATTCTGCTTAGGAAAGAGCTGCAAGTCTAGTCATAGCTTTTCTGGGGCTATATCATCAATCTTCAGGTGCTCCACAGAACTTGCAGAATTTTTCCAGTAAAAAAGGGAATAGAAGGAGAAACCCAATGGATAATCAGGGTTTTTTGTTGCTTTTCGTTTGGGGTTTTATTTGGGTGGGGAAGGGGTGGTTTTGAGTTTGAATTTTTGGTGCTTTGGGGTTTATGTTCTCTTAATCTAGTATTAAAGTTAGAGAATTGTTTCCTTTAAGGTTCACTAATAAGCTGGGTTTTAAAGCCCATATGCTTGAATCTGTGCAAGCAATTTACTTTCTAATGATCAGTTTATGAACTAGTGGAATAATTAATGACATGTCCTTAGGATCAATACTCTTTATGTCTGTGGGTAATATCAGTCATATGGTTCATCCCAATATAGCAAGTGGAACTGCGAAAATACTAAAAGTTATTCACAACTGTAACTTCTTAACAAACTTTTTACTGTTCATATGAAAGTGAAATTCCCATTTTGCCCCCGAGGCTCACTGAATACGTACTGTTTAGGGTTCTTACTCTGACAACAGTATATCATTAGCAGTGTTAGCTGTAGTTACTCCTGTCTCTATCTTGGTAAAAGAAAGGCCTCATAAATTTTATTCTTCCTCAAGAATGAACACATCCCTCAAAGGGTACTGGAGCATCTTTCTCCTTCCAGGTTTATATAAGCCATCCCTATTTTCTTGTCTGTAACTGATATCTGTTGGTCCTGGTGATTTATTGCCTGACTGAGGACTGTGTATCCTGATGTCTTCTTTTCCCTCTTCAAGAGCTGATTAGGTCTAATAATTAAGAGCCTTAAAAAGTAGAGCCTTGCCTCTGCAACTTGTTAATGATACTACCTTATCTACATCCCCTAGATAGCTTAGTTGAGTCAGTCTGGCTGCCTATGTGGCTGTCTACCAGCCTGTTCTACTCTCTTCTACTGACAAAGTTTTGTTCATGGCTTTTAAGTTCTAGCACAGCTTTTTTGGTAACCTTCCCAAGAAAAGAAACTTTCAATTTGTAGTAAACATATTGGCAACATCTGGGAAATATTTGCAGTATTTTTATATAGATACTAAATATATTTTATGTGTATCTGAATAATATGAATTTATTTCACTTTGTACAAGTTACATCAGTCTTCCTACATTTGCAGTCATATTCAAAGGAAGTTGTAAAATAGAAAATTACAAGTAACAATGGAGTTAAGGTAACAATGGCTGGACAATGAAGAAGGCACCATCTAGATTAAAATAATTTATTCAGTTTTCCAAAAACTCAGCCTATAAGAACTAGACTGGAACTTCTAGAGAAGTAACTTAAATGAATTACCTTATCCACACTGGATATTTACCTAGTCATAATCAACACATATGAGACAAAGATGGTAGATACAGCCAGGGAAGAAGAAAAAATGTGATCAGAGAACACTTCTCCTTGTTGGGACAGAGGAGTTGGAAAGAGAGTTTGGAAGTCTTTTCAAAGGCTTATAGCTCTGGATTATTTGTAATTTTATCCTTGTCAGCTTGGAAACGTGGAACAAATACATTGTGTTGGGTTTTGCATGTGTGTGTGTTTGTATGTGTGTTTAAGACACTCTTTCAGCACAAAAATTCTGCAAAATTACATTGTCCCAGAGGAAGCTGTGACAGGTACCAAAACTGAGGGTGTCCTAGAGTAATGTTCTTCCAGATGTCTCGCTGTTACTTGTGGAACAGACCACGGTGCAAACCTATGGAATAGAGAGAGAGGATCCAGTGATGCAGAATCTGCCTGAGGCCACGACTGAAGATGGAGAATCATGCTGCAACAGCTGCAAATGTATGGGAGCCCAGAAACATGGAGGCGGAGCTGAGAGTTCGACAGAGATCCTTGGACAGACGTTTTCTGACAGAATTGCATTGTGGTAGGATCTGAACAATGTACTTTGGGATGGGGTCATTATGATGCAGCAAAAAGCCAGTACTTAAAAAGCTGCATCCTATGCTGTGACTCTAGGAGAACAGAGGATGGAAGAGCTGTCATACCTGGGTTGAAATCTCACTTGGGAAAGGGTCACAAAAGACTTTTCACAGAATCACAGAATCACAGAATACTATGAGTTGGAAGGGACCC
>WEKX01024449.1:37956-112599 GCA_013390025.1 Pitta sordida
GTCTTGTTAAATCTCATACTGTTGGGGTCTGCCCATTTCTCTAGCCTGTCAAGGTCCCTCTGTAGGACCCTCCTACCCTCCAACAATCTGCTATATGGGGAGGTCATTACTTTGAGATTATTAGTTAGGATAATTAAGACATGAGACTTTTAAAGTGAAGATGGCCTGCAAAGAAAGAATATGACTTCAATACCCATTCTTTCATGCGTTCCTGTGCATTGAGGTATAAATTTAGGTATAAAAACTACCACGTGAAATGTTCTGCTTTCTCTGTCTCCATTCACTAGAGGACCCATCAATGATACAGAAACCTGATGCAAAAATATAAGAATATCCATACCAGGTCAGAGCTAAGAATAAACAAATACAAAGAAATACATGTCTCCAGAAGTGGACAATATCATTCCAGAAGAGGACAATTTGTATTTTGTTTCCTGGGGGTCTAATGCAGAATCGAAGCTGGATCCTGGGCTCATCGTGGACAGATGAAGGCACAGTTTAATGTGGCAAATAAGTAGCAGCTCCTGCAAAGAATAATGGACTAATGTTTTTGGAAATGCAAGGGGATGTCAGTAAATGCACTGAACAATTGGGACATAAGATCACCACCATGCATATGGATTGTTAAAGGGATGCTTTGGAGCATGCTTTCAGAGGCCTACCACTCCACTGAAGCACTAACATGAGGCCAAGTGGCAGCATCCTGCTTCTTTGCTGGAGTGGCTTACTCTGAAACTAACAGGAAAGAACTTCCTTGAATGGAAGTAGGCGTGGTCATGAAAAAATTTGACTGAGAATATCTACATGATATTTTCAGCCTCTGATGAATCAGTTCAATACACTCTTGCTCAATCCTTGCAAAGAGAAGACGCAGACGATATCAAATGGTCAGGGAAGAATACCAGAAAAGGATGAGTGTCACAACCAAAGTCCAAATATTCTCCTAGACTGAAACATTCAACTGCTCACAAATTTCCTAAGCTAAAAGTGATACTTCTATATCTGTTAAATTTTTATACATAAATATAGGAACTTAGTTCTAGGGAATGGAAGAGATAGGTAGAATTGAAAGTTTACAGAAGGAGAAATTTTACTCTGTTTTTACAAAAAATTAGATTTAAATGGGAATTAACAGGAGAAAAAGAAAAGGCATAAATAATTTGGCACAGTGAAATACACTTATATGGCTTTTTTTTCTAAAGATTTCAAACCTCTGTCCAAAGGAACCAGGTATTATTGTTCCCACTGTACATATAGGCAAAATTAAACCCAGAAAGATACAGACAGTGACCAGAAGCTGTCACATAATAGAACAGGACATTTAATTTCAAAACTCAACAAGTGGAATATTTTTAGCTTAATAATAAAGCTGCTAAACAAAAATCCCAATATTTCAAAATTTATGTTGAAAGCATGGAAGCCAGGAATGCTTCCCAGATCTGTCTGGGTTTAGCTCAATCAGACACCATCACTACTTCATACTTTTCTGGTTTTCATACAAAGTAAATCCAGAATGGGAAGCAACCACTGTGTGCTCTATCAGATCCAGGCCTGGACTTGACACCAAGGCTGAAGAGATTTTACTGGTTTTCAGTACAGGCACAGCTACAGGGAGCAAAACTAGTTTCAAATTCTCAGCAGTAAATATTCATGGCCAAAAAAATAGACAAAATGGTGAATACTGCATTTGATTGGTTGCAAAGATTCAATTGTCTTATTTTTAAAGGAAAAACTTCTATGAAAAGTGATAAATTATTCCAGAACAAAATTCGTAATTCTTGCTATTTAAAATTTTCTATTTGTAAAGAACCCAGGTTAAAGCAAAGCACTTTTTTTGTTGTTGTTTTTTAATGGTTTGGTTTTAACTACAAAATTGTTTTTTAAAAAGTCTGCTTGAGATTTTTCCCTGTGCTTGAGTTAGAGCACTGAATCAAAAAAACCCACCTTATTGTTTGCCTAGATATGTTAATGAGTCCCGGCCCAATGACCTAACTTTCAAATCACACAACCTCTTCATTAGTCCCTCAGAATGCTGCAAAACCTTAATTCTTTTGCCTCTGAAAGATTCTCTTAGCAGAACTTGAAAGAAAGACTTTTTATCTCAAATGCAAACAAAATTTTAATTATTTTTACAAGTACTTGCCTGTGTCATATACGTAATGGGAAATATCAGCAGGAAATCAATTTGACAGACACTAATGTTGCATGTTCTCCAGTTCACCAGATTACACCAGACATTATCACAGGGTTAGAGTGTCTTTCAGCCAGTCAGTTAAGAGTTTTTCTTTGTCAATGAATTTTTTCCTATGTATTTATGTATTCTAATATTTTTAAGAAGTATATAAACATATCTGGTTTTCTAAAAAATGTTATGGATAAAAGTCCTTTTACTGTTTTGTGAGTTTGTTTTGGTAGGGTTTTTCTAGCTGTTTGCAGGTGGAATTTTTAAGCACTACATTTAAATCTCATGTTTAACTTATGCCAAAAAATATCTTGAGACTTGGCAATACTGTTTCCTTTTGTTGTGCAAGATGAAGCAAAATGTTAAAGTTTTTGTTTCATCTCCCCTTCACCCTCCAAGAGTTCTTCTGGAGATAATCTATAAAAAGTTCCATCAATGAGGATTTCAGTGTACAGCAGTTGGTGTTGGTGATAAAGATTACATCTTTAAAAAACAGAAGGTATAAGATCCACTATTACTGCAGAAACTTTAAGAGTAAAGAAGCAGAAATGAGCTTTCAGAATACAAAATGTTTTGATGTGGGATTTTTTAATTCCTGCTGAACAATAATTGTACATTTCCCTTTTCATCCTCTTGCTCTCTTTATTTCATTTTTTAATACTGCTTTATAGACAGGACCTTAGAAAGTTTTCTCAACTTTGATTACTTTAGTCTAAAGTACAGATGACTGGCATTCCAGGCACTTCTGCACTAGTGAAATGCTTTCAAAATTCCATCCACACACATCCTCGCAATGATAAAACAGAAATTCTATAAAAGTATGAAGAAAGGGACAAAACTAAACCTTTAGCTTCGTATGAGGAATTATTTCTTGTTGTTTTCTCTACAAAGCTGTAATTGGCCTAGTGAGATCTGATAAATGTCTTATTATAAACTTGAACATCAATGGATGGTGAAAAAAAATACGATGGAACTTGTGACTGAGGGAAAAGTAGAAGGGTATAAATGACTGGCAGTTCCCATTTCTTTACAAGTGTTACATTTCAGTCCCTTGCCACTACCACATGTTTCCTGTTCACAGATAATTTGTACAACATATTTTATCATTCAGTTTTAGACATAGTTGAAAGGCTTTTGCCTAAGGCTTGGAACACTTTGAAAATTGTATACCATTTGCAAGGCTTTCTTCTGCTTCACTGTGCAATTAGGTGACTGCCTTTCTGCAGACGCTGGATTTATCATATGTGGAATTGGTTTTTTCACCAAGGTGAACTGGGAACAAAAATGCAAGTAGTTTTCCAGTAACCCACAGACAAGGGATTAGTGTGTTGGCACAAAGCTTGTAGGCTGCCTGTCAGTCCCAAAGTGGACGCCATTCCCTCACAGAAGGAGTATTGTGAGCCACAAAGTTTCACACGAAAACAGTCTCAGTCACCCTACTCTTACATACCACGTCTATATGTGACTCAAACTTTTAAGGTGCAACAAGGGCATCCGATAAAAATAATTTTTTTCTCTAATTTTCTAATACTACTACGTATTTATAACACTGTTGAGTTTTTATTTCCGTCCCTTCGTCCTCCTCCTCCTCCCCCTCGCCGCCTCCTTCTCCTCCACCCCACCCCAGCTCCGTTTTGACAACTTTGCTCTCGCCTACGTGTGAAGATACTGATGTGCTAAGAGCTTCCCCTGCTGGAGGTTCCTAGCAAGAGGTGCTGTAGTCAAGTAGGGATGGATCCGGGACTAGCTCCCAGTTCAGCTAATTTATATGCTCAGTTCCTGTTGAGCAGAGAGTCCATAATGTGACTTGAGATGCTGATTAAATTTCATGTGTAGTTCTATGTTCTAAATAAACCAAATTTTAAAGTAAGATTTGAGCAGTAGTAGTTTATAACCCTCATTACAGTAGTTTGCATTTTTCCACTGAATTCTGTGAGGAAAAGGAAGACAAATTCAACCCTTTTGTACAATCTACGTGCTTCTACAAGGTCATTCAGTACATGAGCTAGAGGATTTCTTAACAAGTAAACCTTATCTATTAGAATCGTGTAATTGTTTAATAAGAACCAAATCATGAATTCATTCCTTGCATTCAGTTACAGACATCTGACTTGTGGACACTGTGAGAGTGTAAGTGCGTAAGTGAGCTGCAAGGAACACTGGTATTGTATCACATAATCTCATATCCAAGAGAGGTGTATTTGTTCAAACTATACATCTCTCTCAGGCAGTAGCTGTATAACTGTATTATTTGCCTCTTCTGAAAGCTTTGAAAAAGCTGCATTTTTCAAATGAAAACTAAGAGAATTTCAATCTAATTTTTCAGGTATCCATCTTAGAAATATCTGGCTTCATATTTCTATGGTGGTTTTTTTTAATTTTAAGAGAAATTTTTATTACTTAAATAGTGTAAACACAACAGTTTACTTCTGATAGACTGTTGGAAACATGGCCCCTGTCCATTTGCATAGTATGACTGAGTGGGCAGGATTGTCTTGGCCTCTCTATAAGGTCCCTCTGCCTTTGCATAGGCTAGCAATGTGACTTTGGCATATATTGCTTCCTTAGTCACTCCCATCTCTGTTGATTTATCTGGTTAGATTATAAGGGGTTTCTGTGGCACAGATTGAGTCTTTTTCTCTCTCAGTGGTTTGTAAACTCCTCAGTATTCTGAAGGAGGTGTCGCATTGGATGTATTAGTGTTAGCGTGGGATTGCCCCCGTAATATTATATGCCAAGGTTTTGCAGTGAACTTGCAGCAGTGAAAGGTGTTACTTAGAAGTGTCCACATTACCAGCGCACCTCTTCTCCCACCTGAGTTACCAGCCTCACCTGGGGATGTATTTTGCATCCTACTGAATCATAGGTATTTGGGGCAGTATAAGAGAAACCTTGCTCTGTCCCCCTATAGCCTAGGGAGGGTTGAGTCACAGCAGAGCTGCCTTAGTGTGTGTGAATCAGCAAATATTTGGAGAGCTCCAGAATTCCCACCATCTGTACACATGCAGATACACAAGTAGAGGGAAAGCTTCCAAAGGAAGTTCCCTTTCAATCTCCATAAAATTCCCTAGACCCAGCCAGCAACTTGAGCTTGGTGCAAGTGGAACAGAGGATTTCAAATCCTTCAAATTCTCTACCTGGCTTAATTTAATCTGCTGCCTCGTAGAAGACTCAAAAAGGTTACCAGAAAAAAGCACTGGGTCATGGGATTTCCCAATCCAAATGTAATAATAAACCCAGACTAATTCCTTTTTTTTCTGTGCTAGCCATTGTGCTTTGTCCCAAGTGGGAAATATGGTTTGCCAATACAGAGGCAGCATACACTGTAAACAATGACAAGAATAAAGATAAATATTATGCATATTCATGGCATGCAATCCTAAATACAAACATCCCTACTGAGTAAAACAGAAAAGAAGATCTATTTTTTTTTCAACTGAGGAGCTGCTGGATCTTTTTAACCCTTTATTTTCTCAGTTGTGCAATTTACAATTACATACAACGGTATTTCACTAGATACATTATGAGCAAATACTCTTAGGTAGAGTTATTTCTTTAGTACAACATAGCTGCATGATGTTTGCATTGGCTAGTTTCTTAGTACAGTTCACCATAATGACTCATTTCAAGCTTCTAGAAGGAAATGGTACAATTCCACTGTATGTGCACTTTAGCTTTTTTGTAGCTTCTGACTTTTCTAGTCAATTCATCTCACATGGGTTTCTTTTATTTATTGATGGGCTAAAGATATGCTCATGTTCTACTTTAGAGTGCCAAGAAGTCTGCTTTTTAATGTGAATTCTGAACAAACAATACAGGAAACAAACACATGTTGTGCTCTCCATCCAGAACACCTTTTACTTTGTCCAAACTCTTAATGTTGTAACATAGGACACATTCTGAAAATATTATGGTCTCATTTGCATGCATACTTGTGAAATTTATTCAAGATACAAATTATTATTTTCTTGTAAAAACTAGATCTCCATCCTGAAGAGTAAACTAAGAAAGTCTATTAAGATCCCAACCTAATAGGGCTAGTTTCCAGAAGAGTAATGAAACCATAACCATAACCCTAAGGAAGCCAGCTCAATCTGACACCCAGATTTCTTGAAACAGTTGCTCTCAAGTTGCAGTGTATTAATGTAAGCCAAAATATTTCATTCCACAACCAAAAAAAATTAACTTATTTCTGAAAAAATTACTTGGCCTGTGACTTATAATGAAGTGGACTCTGGGTTAGATTGCCTGATAAGAATCAATTCTGTGGCATGTAATTTTTTCATTAAATTGTATCTTCCTCTCATTTGAAAAGCAAAATGTGACAGTTTTCATTTTTATAGAACTATTGTCCTTGATCAATTTCTTGGTTTGAAGCCTCCACATTCAGCAGTGTGAACAGTACTAACATTCAGCAGCTGGCAACTGCTGTTCCTGTTCTTTTTTGGATACTAAGCAGCATAGAGTATATGAAGAAATCCTCATCAACTTATTTGTTATAATAAGTGGGCATGCATACCTATAATTCCGGTTATTTAAAATATGAGGTCTGTGAATAAAACACGTTGTATCTAAATTCTGCATGCACCACAAAGTGCTCATGTTTTGCCATTGTGTGCTTGTATGATTATTTACATTTTCTTGAAGCACTCACATATTAATTATTGAATTAATTTCTAGCTGGCTGATGCATTAATATTTACAGATTAAAACTATATTTTCAGCTATTGGTTTATTATCCTTAATCCATAGCTATTAATAATACATTATCAGAAGGGTATTCTTTGATCACAATAGATATGACACAACAGTAGTTTGTAAAATACGTAATAAGAGTGTAGAGCCAAGGCACTACCCTAAATATTTCATTTACAGCAGAACTATAAATACCTGACAGATACACCATTTCTTAATATGTGCATGGGGACCCAACTGCAAATTAGAGAATAGCCTGGAATATATAAAATAGAAATGAAGGCTAAAACAGAAATTTTATATATATATATTTATATATATAGCATGCAAATAAGTGCTTTAACAGAAGCATAAAATGTTATTCAAACATGCTCTACCTGCTCTACCTGATCACAAATCATTAGGAGCAGCGTACAGCATTTTGCAGTGGATGAGGATCAAGCATCACAGACATGAGTCAGAGCTGTGACCTTACATTTGATAGGTCTACTTCATCCCCAAAAAGCAAGCTTAGAGTTTGCATTTTATATAGGTTTTGCAGAGGCACATATAAACTCAGCGAAATGTAACCCATCATTAACTGGGAAGTTTTCTTTTCTGTGCCATGACTATTTTGGATCCTAGCCTCTACTGGTCACACTGAGAGGCATTAAGGGATGAAACATTACTCAAATTCCACTTTTCATTTACAGAAACAACAGAGATGGCATGGAAATGGTCCCATGCTCAAAATGCAGCATTGGTTCAGTCTCCTCAAGCAGAAGCTCTGAAGCAGCCAAAAGTCCTGTGTATCTGCATCCTTCAATGTTCAAATGAGATGATTTTAATTCACAATAATGCATTAGCTAATTACTCTAGGAGAACTCTGGTTTAAAGCTGTCAGGAGCAGCACGTACACTATCTACCACTGACATAAGCGAACACATGAGTGAGGTAAGGAATGACTGTGGCTGCAGCCACTGGTGTAAGCCTCAGCTGCTTCTGGGCTAACACACCTGAGGAAATTCAGATTAATCCATGTCAATTAGAAAATGACAGCAGCCTCCCATTCTATGGGTTTAATTGAGTCAGGTAGGCACAGTTCAGCATTTTAAATATCTTTCTAGCTTATGTGTTTTGTGTCATCTTTGAACATGAGGAAATCCAGTTTTCCGTCATAGAAAACATTTTTTCGGTCTTCAAAATAATCCTAAACCTTAAATGTTTCAGATTTGACATGGAAACCTGACATGAAAATAACCTTTTTGGAGAAGCAGGACATAATCTTATTCTGGATAAATTGATTTTCTGTAAGCAAGTTAGAGACTGGGTACATGCAGTAGATATTTTTTCCCACAAAGGTGATGTAAACGTGGTTAAAGAATATGCAGGCATACAGCCAATTTGAGTAAAATTAAAAAGATCCTTAAATGTTGCACAAGTTTTGCATTCTTTAAGTGTCATATTTGGTCTTTTTTATGTGCCAGGAATAGCCTGTGAAAATAATTTCTATCCAGACCGAGCAGTGATTTTTATTCAAAGTGTAATTCCTTCTATAGTTTCAATATGCATTATGTGTCTAAAAATGAATTTTACAATTGTATACAGGACTTTTCAACATAGTTGAAGCTAACATAACACTTGCATTGGAGTCATACCCAGCAAGTGCGCACAACAAGGCAGTTCTTCAAAGCTGATGAGATGAAAGAGATGGGTTTCTTGAGAAACTATTAAAATACATATTCTAGGATGAAGCCACTTAGGCCATTAAATTGACATACTGAAATTAAGCAATGTAGCAGAAACTGGTATGTTCAATATTGCCTGTTGTCCCCTAACAGACATCTCTAGAGCTTAGACTAGCTGCTTTCTAAGACCAGTCAGGTTAATTAAATTAGTTTTCCTATAGATTTTTGTGGTTTGCTTCTTTAAGACTCTGCCTCAAATAACCCAGTTTTCCCTCACAGGCTCTCCAACACCAGACAAGACATAGCAAAGCTGTTAGTATATCACTGCTGATCAGCTGCAAGGAGCTGCTGCCATACAGGATACATGAACTGAATCCTACCTTTCTTACTTTTACAGGGAGTTAAAAATGCTCTTTTACTCAGCTGCCAATATTTAGGAACATACTAAGTATTTCAATGAGACATCATCTTTTTTCGAACGTGCTTTATTAAAAAACCTCATTGAACTCAACAGGTCCAAAACTCCTTTATCTCCAAAGCAAATAAAAAAAGCAGTACAGAATAAATGTGGGGGGAAATGGAAAATATTTTGTGGATATAAACACACTAAAGGTCAGCAGCCCAGAACGTGCTAACTACTCAGTGTCCTAAACTAACTGCTTGCTGCCTCCTTAGAGGAGTATGCTTAAATAGCTGCAATTGTTTGGGAATCCAAATAACACAGACACCACCTTCTTCTCTGTATGTTTGATATTGCAAATATCCTGCTGATCAAGTTAGTATACTGGATCCTCTGGTTTCTAAAAGAAGGAAGTCAGTTTGGTTCCTCTTCTGTTAACTGGAAATGGTCCGTACCTAAAGTAGGCCAACCCATGGGACAAATTCAGATTGTTAGAGACAAGGGTTATGAATAAGATTGTAGATATTCTTCATTCCTTGCTTTCATTTGCTGTGATAATCCCAGGTTTTTTTCTAGCAAGTCCTGGAAAGGTGCAAAACGTATGGAAGACAGGTCATAGCTTTGTGTCAGAGAGCAACAAGCCACCTGTAAGCTAGCCATCAGTCCGTGTGGCTCACAGCATCTGCCTCTGCTATGAATCTGTGTTGGAACCAGACCCATGACCATTCATGCTGCTTAATTTCTATTATGTTCCTCAGCACATTTTGGGCACATGCCCATTAGTAGTCTCCCAGGCACTGTTCAAGGAACAGGTTGAGGCAAGGACCATCTCCAGATGAAAGTAGAAGTAAGGCAGGGAGAGGAGAATTCCCTCTTATAGACATGAGCATGCCATCTACTGGATCTCAGAAAACAGCCCGTGGTGATTTTATTAACTAGTATAGACTTAGATCCTAAAGCCATGCCTGGCACTACTTTAGGTACTAAAAACATGATAGCATGTTAATGTGGTATTTATCTTTGATCCAGCTCACTGAGTTTTCAGAAAAGTTTGTATCTGAGGTAGAATGATGCTATCCACTAAAATAAAGGTGGGGGGGGGGTGGGTGGCACAGAGGGAAGGCACAGAAGTATGGTCTCACTCTGTATCATCCTTAAAAACAGGTCAGGGCCATAGTGACGGTGATCTGATGGAAATGTTTTTCCATGGGCCTGTGCAGTGCCAGGTATGAATATCTCCACCTCAGAAGACAGCCATTCTCACATTGGTTGGCCTGTCTGCTGGCATCAACAGAAGCAGAGCCCTGGTGGTGCCCATTTGTGCATCCACACTGTCTGTGCTATCAAGCAGAAAGGGAAATGGGATAGGAGCAGCTTTGAACAGTGTCTTTGCTTCCCTCAAGGCAAAGAAAATGTTCATCTGTCTGGATCTACCATAGTTACTGCTGCTTTGTTCCAGAAAATGGGTACAAAGGCCAAAGAGTGCATGTGAATGTAAGATCGTCCTGTTAGGCAAATACATAAGAGAATTAAATTAAGACTACATGTATAGTCTTAGTGGAAGCATTCAGAAAGATCAACATTTTCTAACTATGAAGATTATAATTTTAAATAGGTGGATTTCTAATACTATGTCTCTGTATATATGTGTATATCTATTCTTGGGCTGCTGAAAAAAATTTCTCTGAAATTTTCAATGAAAATGCTTATATTTTCTTAATTCTTCTATTTGTGCAGTGAGATTTTAATTTTCCCGAAAGAAGGGGCACCCCTCTCCCTTCTATTCTTTTTTATTAATCTTGTTGTCATTGAAATATGTGGCTTACCTCTCTTTTGTTCCAGAAAAACAAAAACAATAGCACGAGGAACATTGAAGGGGATAAAACAATAAAATGTTGATGGTTTGGGGTTTTTTTTATTTCCCATGCAAACTAAATTACTTCTTCAATCAGCCAAAATATGCACTCAGGAACATGCTGATGCTTTTCAAATTGTAGTAAATAGAGGTACTTAATCACCAGTTTAAGTAGAAAATGGGCACCAAGGGAATTTTCCATGGGGTGATTTAGCTGTATGCAAATCTGTTGTGTACTGTAGTATTGAGGTGCTGAATACTGTAGAGCTTGTCAAGGGATTAGGTAACAATGAAGATTTAAGAGTCAGGACAAAGCTAGATGTAGGTTGGGAATAATATCCTGGTCAATACATCCTGTGGTGTAGACAGCTAGATAAACATGTAGATAAAACTTACTACAGCAATGTTCAAGTAAAATGCACTACAGGCAAAGAATTGAAGGGAAACTCCCACAAGACACTGACAGATTTTTTTCCCTTTTTCTTCCTTGTTACTGAATATTATTATTGGAAGCATCATGGCAAAACCTCAAGACCTAACCCAAACCTTCAGGGGATGCAATTTGTAATATTTTTCACCACCAACATGAATTCCACAGAGCTTGTGGGTGCGTGCTGGTTAGTAGATAATTTATATGTGTGGACTAAAAGCAGTACTGATGTAAAGTATATGCCTAAGGAATTTTTTATGAATAAACTGAAGGTGTGAATAAATTGGAACTTCATGTGTTCATAGAGTATTCTGAACCATAAAAAGGTCTACATTAAGATATATTCTGTTATCCTCTGGGTATATGCATCCATTTCTATCATGTACATAAATGGGTCAGTTACTACTTATAAAGTAGCTGTAGTAAAACTTTGACAAGCTTCCAGGACACGAGGAAACAATTTATGTTCTTACCCCCTGCCTGAGGATGGGTGGCTTTTGGTGCAGGAAGAGTTTCCCTGAGCCACCCTGGACAGATGAGAGGTCAGAATGGGCATAAGTCAGCCAGCACAGAAATAAAAACTGAGCAAAAGTGGCTTATAAAAACACAACATTACAGACATTTTGTTCAGTAGAAAAAGAACTGTCAGCACACTTTAGAAAAAAATTTCTTCTTGTCTCATAGTTACCTCCACTCAAAGCTGAAACACTAAGAACTTTATATAGGATAGAAAAATCATTCCCCAACTACCTGTATTGAACAATGAGAAATGTTGATCCTGAAAAGCCCATGAAAGCAAATCAAAGCAATGTTCCTCCTTAGGTTTTTTTTTACCACGTGTTGAATTTTGTGTATCACTGGATGTGAAACCTGACTCCCTGAGTCAATGGCTCCCTCCCTACGATGCAGCTCAAATTTTGTGACTTGAATTCTTCATGGGCTCTATTTCTGTGAAGAGTTTTCTGGGTGGGGCCACCACCTGTCCCACTCAGGCTATGGCCCTGCCACCACCATCCCCCTGGGGCCAAGCATCCTTCCCCCAGGCCACAGGAAGCATGTGCTTTACTCTATTTACCGTATTTACTGCTACTTTGCAGATTTCACTTATCATAACCTCTTTCTGGAGCTGACACCCTGCGAAATTTGAGGGATTACTCTATTTCGGTCCTCTGCCTCAGTTTATCTTCTTAAAGTCAATGAGATGAGATTTTTTTTCTTTCC
Organism: Pitta sordida; assembly: GCA_013390025.1. Taxonomy (NCBI): domain Eukaryota; kingdom Metazoa; phylum Chordata; class Aves; order Passeriformes; family Pittidae; genus Pitta; species Pitta sordida. The sequence goes on from WEKX01024449.1 coordinate 50,407, forward strand.
TTTATCCTTCAAATGTGTCCTTTGAGGATGTCGTGGTTTGACCCTGGCTGGATGCCAGAGACTAACCTACAACCTCTCCTGGAGGANACTTCTCCATACAGGCCTGATCTGGCACTCCACATCTTGCTACTGAGCTTTTTTTTCTTCTCTCCCAAATATGATTATTCACAGAGGCAGCCCTATCTCTATAACCTTGAATTCCATGGCAGCGACTGAGGCCCAGGCAAGAGCTGAGCTGTTAACCCCCTCGCTGCCAGAGCAGGAAAAAACCTAAACCAGGACAGAGGATTGTAAGTCTCTGGGAATGTCTTTACTATATTCCATACACTTTCTTAATTAGGCGTCTGCATAATATACAGCAATAATGGCAATTAATATCAATATTGCTATTCATCAGATTTACTGAGTTCTGGATCATAAGCTGATAGTAAAAAGTTTAAAAATGTAACGTCAAAGTTATTTTTGACTGGGTTTTGGTTGTTTCATTTTGGGCATTTCTACAATGCAGACTGAGGGAACATTTGGATTTTTCTAGCCCTTATTCTGAGCTGAAAGGGCCCCTGACTGTGCTGGGACCCCAAGTGTTACTGACAATTAGGTTACCTTGATACAGACTCATTGTAGTATTTTTATGAGCATGTGGCTTTTGGAGTAGGAATGCTCAGTTTTCTGCTAGGTACAAGACCTGGCAATGAGGCTTATGCTTTCTCAAAAAACATCTTGTAAATTGTACTTTTAAGTATATCTTGAAATGCTTAAGACTTGAGTTGGCTGGAAAGAAATCTGTCTCCACCAAATGAACCCCAAGACCCATAGTGATGACAGAACTTTTAATGTAGGTGGCCAAATAAAGGCAAGTTCACTTTGTCCCAGACAAGGTCCTGCTAGGGAGTGTGGACTGTTGGGGCAGCAAAGTAGAAGGCGTGGTGGTGTTAGTGCCATGAAGTACAGGAGCACACAAAATGGTACAAAACAGTTTGCACAGAGCAGCAAACCAAACCTTTTGGCTGAGGAAAGATATGTCCCTAAGCAGTATGACATGGTGACACCTCTCACCATGTCATACACCGTGTAGCCTCTGAGTGTTACATCGCATGGACATTAAAGATCCAGGGATGTTGGTCAGCTATGAAGGGTTCTTGAGTGAAGGATGCATGATTACTTTTTATGTGCAAGATTATTCTGTAGACATTCCTTTCAGGTTACAGAATTTTTATTGAAAACCATTTAATTTTCAGTGGCTGTCACTTGAGTGGACAAAGTAGAGTAGTACAGGAAAATTACTTAGCACAGGTTCAGATCCTCCATCATTTGCATGCACACATATAATATAATTTTTATCTTCTACTCATACAGAATGGCAGTAAAACTGCTAATACATATTGAATACAGTGTGTTGCTAGTTTCAGACCATTAATTAGGGTATGAAAAATATATAATTTTCATTATACCTGTATGCATTTTTTTGAATAAAATTAATAGCAAATATTTATGTACAAGTGTTTGACACAATGTTCTTTTACTGCATGTAATGAACTCCTCTAGGTAATAACCAAAGTATCCACAATTATTGTAGTAGAGAGCAGAAACACAAACAAACAAAAAATATTCCAAGACTTTTGGGAGGGGATGTATATTTATATACTTCAGGGTATAAAATAGCTTGTGGATTAGGAGGACATTTTCCCTATGGACAAATAGTCTCTGTAACAAACTACTTCAGACTTTCCAACATGCTTATCTGAAGCTAGACAATTTAATATACACTTTACTGAAGAAGGTGGACAATTCATCGGCTCCATCATGTCCTCTGTGTATTGATATGAAAAATGAAAGCCTCTTATATTATGCCTACCACGGGCAATTTTGTCTGCTATAACACTGTTCTTGATATTTTTCCAAATGTAAATTAAACCAACTGGTGGATAAGGTTTTCTTTTCTGTATACCTTCTCATCTTCCTATTCCCATCTCCATTGCAGAGGACTGTAAAATGCCATCTCCTTACACTGCAGGCATAGAGTATGTCTGAGAAATAGCTCAGAATAGTGCTGGCAGTACCACACGGACAGAAAAAGTGACCAGATGCAAGCATCTGCTGGGTTTCCCTCCAAGCACTCTGTGACTAATCTGACTCCAGTCTTCCTCCCAATGGTTCTCCACTGGTACAACAGTTCTGCTCCTCAAAATGGGTAGGGGAGCATGAGGGCTTGGGAACCAGCACTCCTACAGGCATTTGATGTTGTATTTATTGCTTTGATTTTGAGTATCTCAGCATGAAGTCAGTGAAAGTTGCAGGAGTTCAGCACATCAGAAAATCAGATTCAGTTTTTCTTAAATTGTGAATGGTGCCACATCCAGCTGGCAGCCAGTCACTAGCAGAGTCCCACAGGGATCAGTGTTAGGCCTGGCACTGTTCAACATCTTTATTGATGATACGGACGAGGGAATTGAGTCCATCATCGGCATGTTTGCGGATGATACCAAACTGGGGGCAAATGTCAAACTGCTGGAGGGTAGAAGGGCCCTACAGAGGGACCTTGACAGACTAGAGAAATGGGCAGACTCCAACAGTATGAGATTTAACAAGACTAAGTGCCGGGTTCTACACTTTGGACATAACAACCCCATGCATTGCTATTGGCTGGGGGATAAGTGGCTAGAGAGTGGTGAAATGGAGGGGGATTTAGGAGTAATGATTGACAGGAAACTCAGGATGAGCCAGCAGTGTGCCCAGGTGGCTAAGAAGGCCAATGGCATCCTGGNCAATGGGTTGGTGTTGGGTTACAGGTTGGACTTGATGATCTTCAAGGTCTCTTCCAACCTTGCTAATACTGTGATACTGTCATACTGTGATACTGTGATATTTGCCATACTGTAGTTGCTTTAAGGGTATAACAGCCTTCAGGTTGTTATACTGGTACATCTATTGTTTTCTGTGAAAATTAAATCCTATATTTTATACTGATAGTAAGCTTTGCTATATCTCAATTTGTTGTTGTTGTTGTTGTCGTTTATTTGCACTGAGTGTGTATAAATCATCTATCCTGGGATTTTCCCACTGTGTTCCACAGAAGTACAATTAGTAAGGCAATGCTAAGGGTGACACTTGTCAGTGAAGGCTAGTGCGTAGACAGTCTGAAGTTACCTGGTCCTAAACACCCAGGAACCTCAATTATCGCCTCTGCCTGGAGCCTGCAGTAATACAGGCTCTGTCTTCAACCATGACATTCAACCAACTAGAGGTACCTCTAGGCACATGGCCATTTCCACTACAGGATTAATTTTTGAACATTGACACAAGTCTTCAGAGCTGTTAGTTCAAATGGAAACTGCTGGGTTGTAGGATAACTTATGGTTTAACAAGCTGTTGCCTGAGGATTTTTGAGAAAAAAAATAGAAGAAAAAAGAAGAGCACAATAAAAGCATATGAGCTTATGCTAAAATGGTCCTCTGACTCGGGGCATTTCAGTTTTAATTCGTAGAGGAGATTGTGGGAACTCAGACTTTTCATGAGACAAATCCAAGTGTCTTAAATTGACCATCAAAAGTCAGAAAGCTACTTCTAACACATCTTGCTTTTATTTATGTATGAATTATTAAACTGCTATGAATTACCCATTCATTTCCAGGCTTCTAAACTGAGTCTGAAAGACTGCACATTTTGTATAATGCAGAAAATTAAGATTATGCAGATGGAAAATAATTCTCTGCTGCAGTTTTCTCCTTAGATGTTTTACAAATACTGAGCATTCAGCTGCTGTGCAGAATGCAGCTGAGTGTTGTTCAAGTAGTTCTTTGAGGGATATTACAGGAAGATGTTACGTATATGCATGGAGACAGGAGTATCTGATTTTTCCACCAAGAGGTAGTAATTCCAGGAAGCAGTGCTCACAGGAAGATGTGGTGCTTCTTTCAGCAGTTATATTAATGCTTGCTTCTTTCCTTCAATGCTATAGCATTTTATGATTGCTTTCCCCATTCTCAAGAACTGTGAGGGCTCACATTTATGCTAGGACTACTAATACAAAGTTTTACAACACAGTACTAATATCTTCAGGGGCCTTCCCGCAAAACACTCACAGATATTCTGTCAATGGCTAAGGTCTGCTGAGTGGGTTATTAAGAGCCATTAATTAAATAATCCAACAGAAATCAGAACTCAAACAGCTTTCTGTATTGGCTCTTAAGGTCTTCTCTGAAACATCATCACAAGACAGTTTTCAATCTCAGCAACGTCCTTCAGGTCAGCAAGTAAAAGACAGTAACACAGCACAGCAAAACATGTAACGAATTGAATGAGCATCTATTATCAGCCTGATTACACACTGCACCACACAGAGTCCTAATGATTTCAGTGGGGTTCCATGCAGCACAAGGAGTCTCCCATGAAGATTAGTTTACAAGATCAGGGTCTCCATATGGAGCACTTCCCTTTAGCCTTTTCCGTTCTGTATAGAGCAGCCTAAAACAAAAGCCTACCTTTTTGCATATTTGCAAGGTTTTGGTTGTTGATAGGCTTCAAGGATTCAAGTGAAAATAGCTGGGAAAATATTTCTCAGTGCTATTTCAAGGCTATTTTGGCTTTTCTCACTTTGGTTACTCACTGCAATCTTCTCTGTCCAATCACCTAGTAATCATTTTTGGTGTGTTCCATTTGCCACAGTGTTAGGTATAGATACCTAAAGTCATACCATTCAGTTTCCAGGCATAAGTTCATGGGAGGACTGGGTGTGCAATATTAAGCGGAAAAAGACCCCAAATGTCAGAAACTTCATATTGATACTTTGATCAGAAGCAACATGAGACTGAAAGTTTTTGAACAACAAACCATTTGAGAGTGTGTAACATGCTTGTGAAAATATTCATAGCATAATTAGATAAATAACAGATCCAGTGTCTATTTTTACTTTCCCTTGATGAGAAGCTTTGCAGGAGAGACTGCTGGTAGTTAATTCTCCCTAACAACAATCTGTGTAATCACAAACCCCAATTAGCTGTGCCTGTTCTATGCTATACAAACTATTTCCTTAGCGCTTCACATCACTACTTTGTAATTAGCTTTCATCTACACGAGCTTTGACTAAAAAAATATAAAAGAGTGTAAGTGATTGTACTGCCACTCAGTATTCTGCGAAATAATCGCTAGCGATTTCAATCAGATTAATTTTATCACCCGTATTAAGGAAAATTACCTCCCTCTTCACTCTCTACAGCTGAGGGCTATTTCATTTCCTGAGATGTTCATAAAAGCATAATATAAAGTAATCTGTAATTGTAAATATCCTTCCCTAATAACTTTGAGATATTTCCTTAATACATCTTTACATTTGGAGTTTCCGTTCCATAAAATACAGTAACAAGTGCTCTATTATGTTTTAAGTGTGTGCTGTTAAGCTGGACAACTTAGTGCTGTCCTTCCTGTTTTTACATAGGGTTATATTTAACTTGTAGATAATGGGAACAAGGTTTAAAAGTGATGGAGCGGAATAATGGCGTTACAGCAATAATATATCTTGCCTTTGTGAGGAATAGAACTTTACGGCCTATTTCAGGTCAGCCAACACCAATTCCATTTTTCACAGCCTGACAACTTTCACCTTCACCCACATTCCGGATGGATTTTAAAAACTACTTTCCAAACAAAACTGAGGTTTGGCTATAACCATGCTCTACAGCTGGGGAGAGCCCTTTGATACTTAAAATCAGTATATAGTATAAAATAAAATCAAATCAAATCAGGCAGCCTGCAACAGCTGCATGCCACTGGCTTGTGTGGTGAACGTCCCAGGTGTTCAAAGAGCAAAGTTAGCTGCTAAGGTCTTCGGGGGGGTCGTAATGGGAATTTCTGCAACTGCAACACTTGCATGTTCAAATTCTGCACAGAGGACATGGCATTAGTACAAATTTAGCACCTGCTTTGTGGCAAATGTGAGGTGTATGCTAGGAGGACCATAGGAACTCAGTATAGCACCTTCATTAAGGTGTTCAGGTCACAAGTACTTTCTATTGAACATAGATCTAGAAGATGTTAACATGGGATGGCTTGTGTGGGAAGGTCCCACCCAAGGCAGCTGGGAACATAGTTGACTGTACCCTGAGTTGATCGGAATCCCATTTTTATCTGTAAGCACAGATAAATAAACAAACAATAATAATATAGGAAAGTCACTGGGTGACTAAAATGTATTCTCAGCCATACACTTATATGTTGTCTGTATTGCAGGATTTTCCCTCAGCATCCTCAGCTTCACCACAGGCATACAAGGCCAGTGGTAGAGAAACTACACTGCTCACGTCAGGCCAAACACAGCTTAAGCCTGCTTTAAACTGCCTCAGTTCTTCTAAGAAAGCAGTCTTCCACCCTTTCAGAGGTAATGGCATCTCATCTCATCATCTGAGCAGCGCTGTACTTTGCTTTAGCTGGTTTATTCCTTGGATTGTTCACTTGTCACTAATTACTGCAGCTTGAGAGCTGGCAGAATACAGGAAGTCTACCTGTCATGCTGGAGAGATGACTAAGATGAGAAAAAGACGGAGATGGGCAAGGAAGCATCCCCATTGGAGAAGGGAATTCTTCCTGCCTCCTGCAGTGTAATTTGAAATGTTTCTAAATAGTGAGTCTCCAGGGGTAATTGAGGTGTCTGCACAGCAAATCGCACAAGTTTCCCCAGGACACTATGAATCGCTGTACATTATTGTACATCCCTCGGCACTTTGAGACTATGTACTGCATGTGAAATGAAGAGTAACACAGTATCTTGAAATCTTGGGAATAGGGTGGGGTTTTATGGAGACGTGATACACTTACATCAGTGTTATGGAGCCAGGATATGGCAGATGTTACAGATAGCTCACTGGAACCAAATGTATGGCACTCACCCCTCCTTTCTACGGAAGCAAGATAAACTTTCCAACCTCCTAGGCAGGCATGAGAAGGCAAGCAACACCTTGACTGTTTGCAAACATGCTTCTTTGTAAGCATGGATGAGACACACCAGGTAGATAGGCTGAAATGAGTGGGTTTACTTTCCTCTTCCCTTAAGAGAGAGGACAGAGATTCAACCCTCACTCTTTCCCAGTATACACAGTTTCCATAATGGTAGAAGACACTAAAGACCAGATTATGCATTTCACCTTAGCATGACAGAGTAATTGCAATTTTTAACTGGCCTGAGTCTCTGAAGGAATCCCTGTGACTGAACTCACAAGCATATTGTCAAGAAAGAGGCCTGCAGCTGGTATATCCCCACATGGCACAGATATTCCCAGCAGAAATGTCATCTCCCACTCCCTTTTTTTCTGCTTAAGGAGCATTCAGGGACAGGGACACAGTAGACAGAAAAACTCAATTCCCTGAGGAAAATGAAGCAGAACCATTGCAAGAAGAAAGGCTCAAGTTTACACATCTCCAGAAAAACTCAAACATATGCTGAATTTTCATCTTCTCATGCTTTAATTTCCACTTCTGAGAAGGCCAGCTAATAAACAAAGTCACCTATTATAATAGTACGAATATTGCATCCCCACTGTTTTATATTCTCAGGAAATAAAGTGAAACTAGTAAAAATTTGGTATCCCTGCAAATATCTGAAACTCTTTTATGTGGAATGGGAATAGAGCTAGGGCTCAAAGAACATGTGTTTTAAGTCAGTCCCACTGAAAATTTCACTGTATTCGTATTTGCTTTTATCCCAGTGTGGAATAGGAAGTCAAACATTGACTACTGAAACTTCTGAAAATCACAAAGTTCAGAAATGTCAAAACATGACACTTTAGTATTTCTGATCTAAAGGAAATGCTGAATATAACAAAACTGCAATACTGAGTAATTTTTTTTGAATGAAACCAAAGCATTTCATTTTAGTTCTGTTCAATACCAATGTATGTCTTCCTGACATGGTCCTCACAAAAGCTATAATTTAGATGCCTTGCATTATTTATTTTTTGCTGTGGACAGATTTTGTGAGGGTGCCATAAGGTACATATCACCTAACATACAAATCACCAAATAAGACTTCCAATTGCATCACGTGAAGTGTAATCTGTGGAGGAGATATTTCCGTATGGATCTTGGTCATCAGGATATTAGGCACATCTACTGCAGGGCATCACAGAAAATTGTTGAACAGATGTGAAACCGAATACAGTTGGGTCTCCCATATCATGAACTCATGGTCTTAATCGGGTTCTGCAAAGCCCTACTTCCGTGTTGAATGGCACCTCATTAATATGCAAATTTGTCCCACACCCTCACGTGGCCCTGGTGCTGTTTCAGCACTGTGTTGCTAGGTATCAGTGTTTGTGTCGGCCCCTCCCGATGCCCGCAGCCACCCCAGGCTGGGAAAATCCCCTTTTCAGCTCAGCCAGGGACACAGTTTCATAACAGCACAGTGGCGGCTCCCGGGGAGCGCCACTGTCGTCACCACTGCCATGGCAGGTCGCGCATGCGCAGTTGCGAAAAGGGGCCTCCTTCATCGCTAAAAAATCATGCCACTAAGACCAAAGCCACAATATGGGGGGCACGAAGTGCAAGAGGACTGACTGTATTTAGTTTAGTTCAACAAGCTAAAGAGTTTTGAATTTTGTTGATCCAATTCCAAGTCATACCACTTTCCCAGATTTCTAAAGATGAGAAAGTAATTGTTAAATGTTATACTGAATGACATCTATCTGTAATGCCATGTATCATATTCATAAAGAAATTCTGGCCTCCATTGACGTGAAATAATCACAGAATGCATTACTATGTAGTTACACTGATGACCAGTGCCACTTTATCATTACAAATTAGAATACTGTGAATTATTTGGCTAAGATAAAGTTAGCTAAGAGGATGACAAGTTTTCTGACCACTATAAATACATATTGCTGTCACATTTAAACTAGTAGATAATTAATGCAGAGCCAGCTGCTACTAATATACTATTCTAAGACTTGTTAATACAAGGCTATAATAAAGCTGTTAATACTGATAATACCATACAGCATTTAAAACTGTTACAAAATATTTCTTAGAATTGTTTCCTTTCTATGGAAGGAGTTGGTAGGATGGATGAGCACAGAGTGTGTTGGTAAATGGTGTCACATCCAGCTGGTGGCCGGTCACTGGTGCAGTCCCATAGGGATCATTGTTTGGCCCAGCACTGTTTAATATCTTTATTGATGATATGGACGAGGGAATTGAGTCCATCATTAGCAAGTTTGCAGATGATACCAAGCTAGGGGCAAATGTTGAACTTCCAGGGGACAGAAGGGCCCTTCAGAGGGACCGTGACAGGCTAGAGAAATGGCCAGATTTTAATAGTATGAGATTTAACAAGTCCAAATGCCTGGTTCTTCACTTTAGACATAACAACCCCATGCATCGCTATCGGCTGGGGGAGGAGTGACTGGAAAGCGGTGAAATGGAGAAGGATTTAGGAGTAATGATTGACAGAAAACTTAATATGAGCCAGCAGTGTGCCCAGGTGGCTAAGAGGGCCAATGGCATATTGGCCTGTATCAGGAACAGTGTGGTCAGTCGGACTAGGAAGGTTGTTCCTCCCCTATACTCAGTGCTGGCCAGACCACATCTTGAGTACTGTGTCCACTTCTAGGCTCCCCAGTTTAAGAAGGATGTTGAACAGCTTGAGAGAGTCCCGAGAAGAGTGACAAGGATGGTGAAAGGACTGGAGAACAAGCCCTGCGAGGAGTGACTGCGGGAGCTGGTGTTGTTCAGCCTGGAGAAGAGAAGGCTCAGAGGTGACCTCATTGTTGTTTACAGCTGCCTGAAGGGAGGTTGTAGTCAGGTGGGTGTGAATCTCTTCTCTCAGGCTGCCAGAACAAGGCAACATGACCTCAAGCTACACCAGGGGAGGTTTAGACTGGATGTTAGGAAGAGCTTTTTCACAGGGAGAGTGATCCCTCAGTGGAATGGTCTGCCCAGGGATGTGGTGGAGTCACCATCCCTGGAGGTGTTTAAGAAAAGACTGGATGAGGAACTCAGTGACATGGCGTAGATGATGGGAGGCTTGGATGGATGGAGTGTGGTGCCCATGGCTCCAGGGCTGTAGGTTCGATCCCTGGGCAGGCATTCACCTGGGAGTTGGACTAGATGATCCTTGTGGATCCCTTCCAACTCCAAATAACCTGTGAACCTGCTTCTCCAACAGCATATATCATATTATCTGTCATATATAAAGTCAGCCATTGCCTCAATGGTCCTGCAGTTGAAAGGCAACAAGTCAAGATGTTTTAGAAATCTACACCAAGTAGGATTCATTATTTTCCTTATCACAGTATCACTGTATTGGCAAGGTTGGAAGAGACCTTGGAGATCAAGTCCAACCTATAATCCAACAGCAACCCATCATCTAAACCATGTGTCACTAAGTGCCTCATCCAGCCTGCATTTAAAAACCTCCAGAGACAGTGACTCCACCACCTCCCTTGGCAGCCCATTACAGTGGCGAATCAACCTTTCAGTAAAGAATCTCCTCCCAATATCAAGTCTAAACCTCCCCCGAGACTGTGTCCTTTTGTTCTGTTACCAGTTGCCTAAGACAAGAGACTGACCTCCGCCTGACTACAACCTCCTTTCAGGTAATTATAGACAGCAAGAATGCCACCCCTGAGCCTCCTCTTCTCCAAGCTAAACAACACCAGCTCCCTCAGCCGCTCCTCATAGGGCTTGTGTTCCAGCCCCTTCCCCATCCTTGTTGCCCTTCTCTGAACACATTCTAGTATCTCAACACCTTTCTTAAACTGGAGGGCCCAGATCTGGACACAGAACTCAAGGTGCGGCCTAACCAATGCCAAGTACAGGGGAAGGATAACTTCCCTAGTCCTGCTGGCCACATCATTCCTGATGCAGGCCAGGATGCCATTGGCCTTCACGGCCACTTGGGCACACTGCTGGCTCATGTTAACTTTCCTATCAACCAGCACTCCCAAGACTCTCTCTGCCTGCCCGCTCACCAGCCACTTGGTCCCCAGCCTATAGCTCTGCATGGGGTTATTGTGACCAAGTGTAGAACTTGTAACAGAAGGTGGCGACTCAGTCAGGCACAAAACTTCACTGCTTGTATGTACATTTCAGACAGATAAGGAAAGATAGTATTTGTCTTGAAGAGCTTGGATTAAAATAGCATAGACCTAGAGGAAAGTATAGGTAAAGAAAATGTTTTTTGCTTGTTAGAGTCTCTTCTTTCTCCTTTTCACTCAAACATAAGAAAACCTAAAGTGATGATGGGCATTTAGAGGCACAATCAAAACCTCTTGAAATCTGTGGAAGTTTTGGAATGTGCTTGTAAAAATTAAACTTCAGTTATCCAGATGTCAGAGAAATAACCTACTTTAAGTGAAAGGAAAGCATTCTCAGCTAACTGAAAATGAGAATAGTTCTGATCACCAGAGTCAGAAATTTGTATTCCAACAGTTTCATAATAGAAATTGGTTTGCCTCCATTTTACTAAATTATACTGTTCAGTAGTTAGAAACACATTTTATAAGCAAATACATACTTACCTATTTTTTAGAGCTCTGACCCACTGCTCATCTTAATGGCTTATAACTAAGAGTGTTCCAACTGGTTGATACCATCTGTCTGAATCTGCTAGACAAAAGGGTAGCAGCCTAGATCTATGGCTCTAGCTCACTTAGTTTATATTCAAGAAACTGTGGCATTAGTCTTCAGGATGGAACACTGTTGAAACAAAATGAAAGCGAAATTACTGTTTTTCTTTAACAGGGGAAAAAAAGAAAAAAAAAAAAAGCATTGACTCATTAAACAGGAATAGAAAAGAATGACATGGCAGCTGTGGACTGTGTTATTCTCTGGTCCCTAGATACGGATGGAGATTGAAATAGCCTGTCTTCTGGGAATTCAGAAAGAGACACAGAAGGGGAAATGTAGGTTTCTGAGTACCTGAAGTTAAAACTATCACACTAAAATAAAGGCAAGAAGCAAGCAAAGTAGATGGCTGCTCTGAATTTTTTCTGAGGACTAGATCTGTGGGCTTGTGTATCATAGCTGTGGATTGTCCTATGGTTGGTTCCCATGTGAATTCAAGGAATATGATCACCTTCAATAAGCGGAAAAGATTGTCAGTGATAGATGGAAAAATCCTGTCGGCTGCAGGAGGTGTCAAGAGACTGCTCAGCACACAGATTCTAACTGCCTTCAGGCATAAACTAAAGGCAAGTTTGTGTCTGTGACCAACATAGTTTCTGACATGCAGTGTCCATGACATTAAGTATTAAGGGTAAGAGAGATCAATGGCTCATTTTATCAAACTCCAGGTCTACACCCTAAAAGGCTGTTTAGAACATGGTTTTCAACCTAAGAGTTAAACAATGACTGGAACCTTTGTAACAGAAGGGGTCCAGTTTGCTAATGATCTGTGTCCATGCACAAATCAACTTAATAGCACTATTTCTGGAAACATTACAAGTGGAGAGGTCAGATTCACATTTGTCAAAGCTGTTTAAAACCATTTGGAGCTTTTTTTTTTTTTTTGAGAAGCATTAAAAAATTTAGCAGCTTAAGAAGAGATCAAGGCTATTTCCTCCCAATTATTTGAAATTGTTAAAAATTGCCTCTGCTTTTTCTAAAATGCACATTGTGATGTCATTAGGGCAGCTCTGACAGGAGTGTAGACAATGGATTTCCCGCCCCCCCTGCGCCCCTCCCTATTTATTTTAATATTATTTTGAGCTGATTTAAGAACTCTGCTCTGGCCATTTGGATCCACAACTGGTTTTTTACCTTAAGAATTTTTAGTAGCAATTTGTGAAGAATCAGAAATTTATTTGTCTTTTGACACTGATGGCTATACTTACAATCTAAAATATTGCCAACAAAAGTTGTCTTTAAAAAGACTTGTTAGCAAGATCTTTTTTTTTTCTCCTCAGCAGGAGGAATGATCATAAAGTTTAGATCAGGGTAAAATCTAAAAATTTATGTTTCCCCATCTCCTAGATTAATTAAACATACACTCAGTTTGTTACGTAATTCAGTTTGTCTGTTTTTTGTATGGTTTATCAATCCCTGTGGCAGTTCTGAGCACATTTGCTCAAATATACCTATATGATAATATTTTCCCCCAAATCTCATTTGTCCCAATCCGGGAACAGAGTTAAAATACAAAGAACAAAGTTTCCAATAATTATATCACAATTAAAATTTCCCTTTACTCTGATCTAATTAAAATTAATTGAAAGCACATGCTTTAAGCCAGGCTTGCCATACTGTCAGTGTAATCAGTTTGTCTTATTGTAGATAAAGCCATACCTGCTTGCTAAAGGTGCACACGTTCTGACTTCTTCACTTGCCATTGAATATTAATAAACTACCCAGAAGGCAGGTGAAAACAGTTTTCTGAGTCAATGCTTTGGCTTTTGGTGAAAAATACTTTCAGGAGATAAAACAGTAGCCATACTACCCAGAGACCCCAACCCAGTCATGACATGAAGCTGAAACCGTCTTTTGAGGGACTCTGCCATTGTCTTGAGAGATACACAATCAGTGTCGTTTAAGAAAGTGGGTCTGTAGGAAAAGGGATGAGAGAGATAGACATAGGAATGAAGAATGCACAATGAAAGTGTTTAGCTTGCACAGATAGACAATCAACACCTAATGGCATCAAATCATAAGACAAAACTCCTTTCCGTATCCAGCACAACTGCCAGGAGATAGTGTAGGATTCTGACCATATGTGATATATGCTTGTTTATTGAATGAAATTAGAGAGTTAAAAATAATAATCTGTTAAATATTTTTAAAGTATTCAAAAACGCGAGGAGCCTTCCATTTTTCCTGCATCTCTTGTCCTTTCCTTTCCTTGCTTATATTCTCCTTCTTTTCGTAGACAAACACAGCTTTGCAGGTGAGATACAAACATAAGTATGTCTGCACACACATGCACATGCATGTCTGCAGACATACGTTTTCATTCAATACAGTGATCCTCCGCATAGTCACGGTCCAATTTGCAGGATCCCATACTCGCTGTTGATTTTCCAGCGAGTTGCAGGACCTGGCACATGCGCAGAACCTACCCCGACCTCAGTCTGATCGACCCCCAGCCCTGCGCCCCCCCCGCCTCCTGTTCGCACAGCCAGCCCTGTCCCCGCTTCCCCCTGCCGCACTCGCAGGGCTCACAGCGCCCCCCCGCCCTGATCCCATCCCCATCCTCGTCCCCGTCACTCGCGTGCCGTGCCGCCACTCACTCCCCTGCCCTGATCCTGTCCCCATCCCTGTCCCCGTCGCTCCTGCGCCACACTGCCGCTCATCGCCCCTGCCCTGATCCCATGCCCGGTGTTCGCTTGCGACACCACGCCGGCGCTCGCCCCACCGCCCCACGCCAGTCCCGTCCTCGGCGATTTCATCCCCCTGCCCCAGTGCTCGCCCGCCTTGGCGGAGCACAGCCAGATATCTGAAACAAGCCCCGCTCTCAGGACCCTCCTCCAGACCTTATTAGGGGAGGGGGTGTGGCTATGGGCGTGGCATAGTCGACTATGTAGTGGGTTCGCTATCTCTGCGGATTTCACGACTCGCGTGAGGCGGACCAGACCCAACAGCCTGCGAGTAATGAGGGATCATTGTATTTGTTTTAAAGACTACTGTGCAAAGTTCAGTGGACTTACAATGTGCATATCCAGGATAAACACACTTACAACCTGTTTTAGAGGCACCACTTTGTCTCAAAAACAATTCCACGTTTACCAGCTTCCAATAAGCATGGTAACTAGGGGAAAAAAATGCAGCTTAAAAATCAAAAGACAGATTTGCCTGGAACTGCCAGATACAGAAGGTATAAGGTAGGTAAAACAGGAAAATCAGCTTCTCTTATATTGCTTTCTTTCTGTTTATTTCCTTATGTAAAAATAGATTCTTTTATTAAGAATTATTCTGAATCTCCAAATCAATTCACTTTGCACATCTTGTAACTAGCATTAAGTGTGTAGAATCAGTCCAGTAATGATCTTCATCCCTACTGTGACTTTCATCTAGAGATGTTAGAGAATGCTTCTATAACATGTAATCCCCACAATGCCAAACTAAGCATTACCTGCTCTTTTTCACGAGTAAAATCACAGCAGCTTTTTGGCAGCATTGCCAATATAATTGCCCCTTGCTTTCCCTTTCTGCCTTTCCAAGGCCCTAAACATGTTTGTTTGTTCTGATCTCTATATCTTGTACAAATACTGGTGAGCCACGTGGTAGACAGGATCTGAACACTAAATATGCTGAAAGAACACCTTTCTTTGGGGGCAGAGGAACCTATGTATTAGCCAAGTCAGTCCCCAGCTGTGATTCACCACGCACATGTTTGTGCCGGTACAGCACCAGGGCAGAAATAAATGGCCAACAGAGCAGAACGGCAGTAGTGTGCTTTCTAAAGCTATCACTGCAACTGAATATCTACCTATAACCTAAAAAAAAAAATAATTTATATACAGAGTCTGCATCTTCTAGGAGCAGGGTCAAAAATCAAATCTTTATTTACCCACTCAAGGTCACAGAGAAAGTGATCAGAGACAGTCCCAGAAGTTTGTTTACTGGGTCTGCATTGTCCTGATAGAGAAACACTGTTTAAAATAGCTCTTAAAAAGTTTTCACTAACTTGCTTCTCAGGATATGTAATTGCACATTACTATGATGCTTTAATAACTTCTGAAAATACTGTCTGAAATTGCAAAGTTATTTGAAGACAAATCAATCTCAAGTATTCATAGTTTGAAACAGACTAAGGTTAGAAATCTGTGTTGTTCATGGGCACATTAGCTAGGTCTTTTCCCCTCTACCCCCCCTAAACTGCGTGTCAAAGGATGTATGATCCACTTTCTGAGCCAGGTCACCTTTAAGAGCACAGTGCCACACCACAGAATTATTTGCCGGTCCTCACCAGAGATGTCTGCAAGTGCAAAGCCTGCGACAAAGGACTGAAATGACAGCACTTTGACTCACTTCTACATTGTGTTTGTTTAGGAAGGTCCTAGAAATTGTATTTCACCAACCACATTCGCTATCAACACACAATTATCTGGCTTAATCATGTGGAACAGTGGCAAATTCACCTGGGGCTTAGGAACTAATGACATTCTCGTCTGAGCTGCTTTAGTGAAATGGCCTAGCACCTGAAGCAGGAACAGCAAGATTGCTCAAGAAAATTTGGTTTTCTTTTTTCATTTCACAGCATAGGGGCTCTGCTCAAATCAACAAACGCTCCTGATTAAATAGCTGTGGTAGTTGACTTATTTGCACTTGTGTGTATGGCTCTGAATGTACATTGAGAATCGCTAACCTTTACAGGAAAAGAATTGTCTGTGACTTGTTTTTAACACATTGTCTTTTTGACAGAGAAAATAGTCAAATAATTTCACATTTTATAATTTTGGTATGATGAGATCTGTAAGTGGGGGTAACACCAAATATTCCAAAACTGGCATTGGGGAAGAGCAAAATAACCCCACTTTTTCTTACACAGTATGTATTTGTATCTATTTTTGTCTGCAGCCTGGGTAGGGCCATTTAAATTCTGCTTGCTCAACAGAAATTCAGATCCTCATGTTGGCCTCCCGCCTAGTATACAGGAGATGAGTTGTGCTGCTGCTGACTATGCCACTCAATCTCAAAAAGTTTAGAGGCTGGCAAATTGAATGTTCAGGCTCCTGAATGCTTCAGAAAAGGGATAAGGAGGCTTTGGGGATCACCCAATTCCTTCTATTCCATGAAAAATCTTGAGGAAAAAGAAAATCAGAAAAATATAGTAGTTGAGATTTTCATACCTTTCATAGTCATCTTTAGCACTTGATGTTCAAAGACTCCACTTTTGAACCAAACACCCACAACCTTGCACAGATGACCCCAAAAAAAGGCAGCCTTGTGTTGGGCTTAGTGTGACCATTTTCCCTGCTATGCAAATCACAATATGAATATCAGCTCAGACTGATATACAAAGGGAACTAAGTTCATATGAATAACTGCAAAAGCCACCCACTCAATGTTGATTCTGCTTTTGACTGCTACCTATACTGTTTCCTGCTAATGCAGCACAAAGCTGTATTTGTAGCAGAAGACCCACACACAGCCTCTGTACCCTGATTACTCCCATGTCTGTATGAAAAGCACTCATATAGAGTTGTGCATAAAGCAGTTTTTGCCAGATTAGCCTATGCAGACCACATTTTGGGAGACCAATCCCCTGTCACTGATAGGGCCTGGCTCAAGGTAACAAAGTTGATGCAATGATACAATGCCCGGCTCATTGTAAAAATGTTCTGGCAAATGTTTGGGAATTTCTGGGAGAGTCGGTGATTCAGGGTCCACCTAGTAAGTGACACTATGTCAGATAATCTTGCTAGGCTATACACAAATATGCATTTCCCCTTTTGGGGTCAGTGCCTCAACATAGTCAGGCAGAAATCTAGCAAGAAGAGCATTGAAAGATTGCGAAGGCAAGTTCAGGTTTTTAAATACAGGGATAGAAAACATCCATAGCCTCAGAAGCCCAAGGGAAGATATTCAATATGGTCATAAATGAAGAGAGTTTGATTTGAGGTTGATCTCCAGAGGAAGTGATTTTTGATATATAGTCACATAAAGAGGTGAAGATTTGCAGCAGGTGGACTGAGGGGGAGAAAGAGTTATTCAGATTGGCATTAAGGTAATGTTCAAGCATCTCGGGAGCAGCCTAGAGTATTCTTTTGTTTGCTGAGCTACTTCAACATAAACCTGGATAAAAAAAATAATAATTTTGGAGACTATGAGAGAAATCATATCTTCATATCAAGCCTTCTGTGCTGCAAGATGCTGAGATTTACCCGTTCACTACTGAACACTCACCAGTGCCTCCTCTGAAGTCCTCAGTGTATTGCATTGTTCATGGGATTTCTCAGCATCTAACATGTACCTCAACATCACTAGTATTGATCTCATGGGGAACTTGGGGTTTCTGGGACCTCCAAAGACATTCCACTTACTTACTTAGTAAATACTGGGCTCAGCACTGTCTCAACAAATGCATGACAACCTGCCCTTGGTCTGTACACTGGGCTTTGCATTATTGCAGGGATTATTTCCCCTTGATGGCACTCTGTCATAATTGTAGTTTCATTAGCACTCTAGATCACAGTGCTTTTTAAATCCTAACTCATCACTATTATAAACCATTATAGCTAGACTGAAGTATAGCAAATAATATTGACAGGAAATCCAGACAGTAAATCCGACTCATTGACAGGAAGACAGTGCTTTTCCAATGTGTCTTTGTCACTTCTTCCATAAGACCCCTATGAGCTTATTAATGGTTAAATAACAGAGAAGAAAATGTGAGACCAGATCCATTTATGCAGGTATGTGTGTGAATCCTATCATTAAAGCATTTCATTCTAATACCCACACAGAAGTTACTATATGTACAGTCACTTATCACTAATCCTAAATTTCATCAGGCATATCTGAATCAGGAAATAATATGGTAATTTTCACAGTCACCAAGTGGAAAATATTTATGGTGCAGTAGTTTAATATACCTGTATTTTATATTTCTAAGATTGTACCTGATGACATAATAAGAGCCTGAGTTCAAATAACAGCTGGATGATTTCAGGGGAAAAAAAAATCTGCACTAGTAGAAAGTTTACTCCTTTATAAAAAATCTCTTCCACGTTCATCAGGATTGCCAGCCTGGGGCAAACTTAATTAAAGTCAATGGAGAAAAAAATTGAATACTTAAAAGTGCCATTTGGAGCTCATACAGCTTGAATGACTCAAAATATGAAATATTCAATTATTAATAATTGTGGGGTTTTGTTTGGTAAGCGTTTTGTCACTCACTCCACACTTCACATCTTCCTCCTTTCTTTCTCTTCTAGACAGAACGGTTAAAAGAGAAGCAAATTAGCAGTTCAGGTTCCAGTTCCAGGAGTGAAGAGGAACCCATATTTCACCAGCACTCTGCTCTTCATCATCCTGGTCTCTCCGTTTCATTCAGACCTTATGCTTGCTGGCTCCTTCTCTCTTTCCTTGAAACATGGTCTTTTCTCTCTTTTTTTTTCTTGTTCTGGGTGTGATCGTGATTCATGAGGCAATGATCTGACTTTGAACAAGCTCAGCAGCTCCCTGACTTAGGTGTCAGGGAGAGTTTGAATTTCTTACGGACTTCAGCACACCATTTAATAAGCCCAAATGTTTTGAATAGTGATTTGGAGGAACTGATACCAGGGGATACCTTGCAACACAAGCTCAACAGGCCTTGGAAGGGAAGGGAAGTCTATTGGGCAGCGGCAATGAAAGCTGAAATGGTTTTGTTTACTGGACTGCAATATTATGAGAGGTGAGCTCAAATTTAAATATATCTCCTGCCCAAAGGTGCATCTGATTCCAGTTACTCAGTTTTATATCATGAGAGGGAGCTCATTAGGACTGATCCTTCAATAAAAGAGACAGTGTTGTGCAAGAGGTCAAGCAATTTTTGCTTGGAATTAAGACCAAAACAAACCAATATTTAGATAAATATATTAAATATTTAGATAAATATATTAAAACAGGACTGAAGTCAATCTGCCAGATCAATATTAAATGTTTCCTAATTTCAAATATACTCCAAGAACTATGAAAAAAGGACAGTTTGGGCTCCATTTTGGGCTATTCAAAATTCCAGAAATTATTGGGGGAAATAAGAGTAGGGTTCATAAAGTGACCGATAAGGACAGGTTATCTGAATGAAAATTCTTTGGAATATTTTGCTTTCTTACAATAAAAGAATATCCTAACCTGGAGAAATGGCAAATTAATTAACATATTCTACAGTACCTAATGACATCTCAGTAGAAGGCAGCTCTTAAAATGTGAAATCCTTCACATTGCCAGCAAAGAAAAATAAAATACATGTCTCTCAGTGGGTACCAGAGACCTATATTATGTCCTACTGTTGGTTACAGAATTTTCAATATTTTCTTATCCTTTTTCACTCATATGAACTGCAGCTTATAGCAGTGGTAATCATTTCCTGTGTTTGAAAAAGAGATGAAAGCATTCATGGATGAAAGCAAGTTGGATTTAATCTCCTTCTCTCTCATCCAGTGCACTGTACTGATCATTTTCCAAAAAAACAAGACTTAAGCTCATTTTTGTCATGACAAAACTAGTTTCATAATAATCAGATGGCAATTCCTAGTGTACACAATTCTAATATAATTACCAGGAGGAAATGTAGAGGGAGTTGCAGGTTTGAGATAAAGAAAAGCCTGTGAATTTTGTATTAATGTCTCAGACTCTCTTATTTGTGCAAGCAATCAATCTTTCGGGGAGTAGAATAGTAATTCTTTGAGAAAAAATGACAAGAGTCTGAGGAAGAAAGAAGATAATCTGAGTTTCATTCTGTACACAGCAGGTCAGCTGTGATTGACAAAGCTCATCACAAAACTATAGCTCCCGGAATAATCCCAATAGCAGAGTTTCATTTGCAGCCGAAGCAGTGTTAATGACATGTTTAACAGCTGCTTGTTGAAGTTTGGAATCTGCATTAACCTGCAGAGCAGTGAACAGAGAAATGAGGGGAAGTATTGAAATGAAGCCTTCATTATGCCGACAGCCCAGGGTAAGGGGTAGTGAGGGGTTCGTGAAGTGGGAGGGTGGAGAAGTGCAGATTTGGAGGGTTCAGTTACAGATAGGGATAGTCAAGGAGATGACAACATCCAATCAATGAACACAAAAGGCTGCAAAAGGGAACTGACATGCTTGACTCAAGACACCAAGGAAGGGGGATATTAGACAGCTGGAATGAATGTAAAGGGAGAGGTGGAAAATGAAGGACTGACTGTATAGCCTGTGAAGAGAGGAAGCTACAGCACTGTTTCTCTCAGGCCATCATACCCCTCAGCCAACCCGTTCTCCAGTCTGTAGCTGTTCTCTTTTAACCAAAGGCCTTTTTCTACCCCATAAAGGAGACCAATTTCACAGCATTCAGTCTCCTGCTGATATTACTTTCAAGATCAAAAGCTATTCCCTAATGAAGAAAAAAAGGCAAGATACTGAATGCCTTTCCACATCACACTGATATCCAGCAATCAGAAATTTAGAAATCCTAGACTGCATGCCTAAGTGTGTGCTTGAGTTGCCCATATACTGTACTGTTCTACACCAGCCCCTTCTTACATACTGCTAATGCTTATATCAGTGTCATACAAGCAAAGGACAAAGGCCTGGAATTGTCTGATCCCTATGAACGTGCTTCAAAATGTTGGCAGTGCCAGCAGGCACCTTTTGATGCAGATAACAATTGAGACACACATATACAGTAATTCTGTAGGTTAAACAAAATGGCTCATGCCCTGCTTTTTTACCCCTAGTATGGGATCATCTCTGGATTCCACTAAAAGTTACCAGAATGCCATCCCTCACATCAATTCTACTGACTTTACTTGGCTGAGGGGCAGCTTAGTCAATGTTTTTCATTGGGCTGTTTATCTTTGTTGCTTTCTAATGTTTCCTTCTGAAAATCATACAATTTAGACCATAAATTGTAGGTGGAAGGCACTGAACTTCCACCTAAGTCCCAGGCTGTCTTAAGCTTCCAAGCATGTAAATGAAAGCAATTACAGCTTGAACTGAAGAGCTTCTCAAGAGTCTGACATAATGTCTTTCTAATTTGGAGACCTAGGCAACTGTGGTTAAGTTAGGTGCAGCTACACTAGACTCAGTAGACTCATCACAGAACCTCTAATCAGCTACTATGGGGGCCATTACCACTAATCCAAGTGACCTTTCCTAGGAAGCTGGAAAAGACTTCTCTCTTCAAGACTATTTGGTATTCAAAGCAAAGACACCCCAAGAGTAAGCACAAGTCATGAAAACAAAATCCAAGGTTGGAGATGTGCAAGTCTGACCCAAATTTAGAGGCCACACTAATGGTAGGGACTACCATTCAAACTACCTACGTTTTTCTTATCATGCCTGTATCTCTAGTTTTTTATTTGCTACCTCTTTAATTTTTATTTTTATTTCATATGTCTGTGTCTCTAGTGAGGGTCAAAAGCTCTGCTCTGGAACAACTTTGTCTGGGAAGCAGGCCAAAACACCATTGATGTTCTCTGAAAACAGCAGGAGAATGCAGAACAGCATTGAACTGGCATGGTCCAGAGGCTAGAGCAGGAGTCAGGGACCTGTGTTATATAAATACCTTCAGAGTGATTTATCATAGGACCAATGGCAATATTTCTTGACATTGTTAGTCAGAAAATTATTTGTTTACAGAAAAAAACCCAAAATATTGACTGTTCCTGTCATCATTTTCTTTTGCTTGCTTTCATTTGAAAGCGTTTTTGTGGGAGTCTTTTCACAAGCATTTTTGCAGACAACTTTCTTATCTCTTAAAGCATACAGCAACTAAAAAGCTGTATTAGGGCCAAACAGATACATATTTAAAGTAAAAGTAATATAATTCATCTCTCCCAGATGAAATCTTCCACAACACAGAAAATACATGTGTTTTGTCATTCTAGCCTCCTTCCCAGAAAAATGCTGTGACAAATTTCACTTACTCTTCACCTGTCATGTGGACTTAGCCTTTAGAAATCAGCTAAACTTTGGTATCATTTTCTTATGCTTAAACAACCATTTTCTGACACTGAATAAACATCACCACTGCTTGTGTTATGCATACCTGCTAGCTATTGCATTATCAAAAGACTTAGACAGCATTGTTAATTTGTCCCCTAAAACACATGCAATGGATTTACACTGATCCTGATGATTTTGACAGTAAAATCTACTCCTGGGATAGTCTTCTTAGTATGTGTTCTCAAATAAACCTGAGGGCAAAGACTGAATGATAGCAAGCTGTTGAACATGAAAATAAATAACAAACAAAAGGAAATGAGATATATCTGTAGAACAATTTAGCAGTGTGTTTAAACATTTTTGTTGTGATTTTCAGAGCTACTTTTTTAATAAAGTGTTAGATATGTCAGATAGAGAATTTTCTCAGAAAGATCTTAGGTAGCCTTAGTATTTTCAGCTCAGCCTTTAATTTTTGCAGTGACCAGGAAGTTTGTTATAGAGAATATAATGTCAGAATGAGTTAGTCTTTGAATCTAAATACACAAAAATCACAGTCACTATAACTAACCACCAGTTCAGTTGCCACTGAGGTGGGGCAGGGTTAGGTTGTTAGCATCGTGTACTGTTTGTCCTTTCCATATCTGACTTTGTCAAGTACTCTGTCTTCTCCCATTTGGCTTCTCTGCAATAAAAGTAGCTAATACATACTAGTATTACACTTCTAACAGTAAAAGTTCAATTTCACCTGCCTGTGCAGAAGTTGGAAGACAGGGATTTGCTGAAACTCAGAGTACGTAGAAGCCCCAGTCCATGGGAGTTTCCCCCTGTAAGCAGTACACCTTTGTTTGAGGATACCCTTTGGGAAAAAAAAATACTGCTGTTGCCATCTGCGATGATCATGACTTCATACTAGATCCACTTAATGTACTCCATTAATATTATCCACTTTTGCAAGTGTTTTAGAGAGACAGGCAGTATTCCAGTGTTGCAGTATCTGAAGGAGAGAAAGTTGAAAGAACTTACCAGAGACCCCTCATCAGACTAGAGGGATGGTCTTTCCTATTTCTTCCACCACATAGCTTTCCTAACCACCGTATTCTGCAACATGACAGTTGAACTAGCAAGACTTCCAGCCTTCTTGAGGTAAATTACCAGCAATATTTCAGGAAAATGGGACAAACATACATAGAAATGGGGATGAAGATACTGAAATATTCTCAATGTCAACAGTAAGACTTAGATATATAGAGTAAATACAGTGAACTCCCGTTACTCACAGGCTGTCAGGTCTGGTCCACCTCCCGTGAGTTGTGAAATCCGCAAAGATAGCGAACTCACTACGTAGTCGAGTACGCCACGCCCATAGCCATGCCCCCCTCCCCATATAAGGTCTGGAGGCTGGTCCTGATAGCAGGGCTTGTCTCAGTTGTCTGTCTGTGTTACGCTGAGGTGGGCACGGGGGCACAGGGCAGCATGGGGGCATGGCGGTGGCACGCGGGCATGGGGGCGCTGGGCGGCACGGGGGCGCTGGCCGAGCTGGGGGCTGGTGGCGAGAGCCGGCTGAGCAGCGGGCGCGGCCCCTGGCACACAATGGTACATGCACCCCATCTTGTAGCCTGGCGGAGGACAATTCCAGCTGTGCAAAAACACACATTTACACTAAACGCATCCCAGGTGTGCTGTGCCGGCTCCCAGCTGGGACCAATTTACATATTTGTGAGCAGACGGGGCCGGCTGTGCTCACCCTGCGAGCAGCGGGGAGGGGGGCGGGGCTGGCTATCCTCACAGTGCGAGCGGTGAGACCAGGGGCTGAGGTGACTGGGATCCTGGTACGTTCTGAGCATGCGCCAAGGTCGCACAGCTCGTGGAAAAATCACCCACAAACACTGAAGCTCGCAAATAGCGGACCGGGAATACGCGGGGGCTCACTGTATATGATTTTTGTTGGGTTTACTGGCCAAGAAGCACCGTTACCAAAACTCACTTTGAAACTAAATATATTAATCTGTGGTTGTATTTATGCGTCGTCATGAAGAAGCCTCTTCACAGGCAGTGGAATCAAGTTTTTGAATAATAAGGAATTTTTAGAACAGGGATTTCCCTGTAAGAAAAGGGGATTATGTACAACTTAGAGAATATATTGATTTTCATTCTCTTTCAATGTAAAAATATTCAATCATCCTGTGACTTTTCTACAGTTGTTGGATTTCAGACCAAGGGAAATAACAATTAACAAAAAAACCAAAGCCTCAGCTTTTGCCCAAATATACATATGTTACACACACACACACACTGATTTGGTATAAGGAAGAAAGAAGATTTTGACACCTTTTATTGGGAGCATATGCTATATTTGCTGTTAGCATTTCAGGACCTTTTTTTATAGCCCAATAAGAATGGGGTGGCAGCAACATAAGTGAGAATCAAACTTTATACCTGTCTGAACAAATTTCCTGCGCTAATGGGTTGAATTACGGGAGATGATCTTGTTACCATATGTGCGTTTTGCTCCTCTTAACCATATGGCTTTACAGCTAAGTAAAATATTTCTAGATCTCTATTTTTTTCATCCTCAAGCTGGGACAAATGTCAGCTTTTTGAATTTTTTCCCATACTGAGAATCATTGGGAAAACTTATATTAAAGTAGTTAAAATATTTTCTTTACATTTCAGATTTCCACCAAAGTTTACAGTAAATTAGTTTAGTAAGCAATCAGTTATTTTGTGCTGGAAATAGGGATATTTTTATACAAATAAGGTCAGAAGAGACTTATAATTTACCAGGTTTCTGAAACATTTGAGTTTGAATGAATTAGCTTATTTAGAAAATAAATGCTATTTCAGTTGAAAACTTGTTAAAGTCATGTCAAATAAATATAGTGCATGCTTTTTGGTTAGAAGAAAAGCCAATAAGTTTTGGTTTAGTGTAGGAAGTTACTTAGGGAAATGTGAAAGTGGGAGAGGGAAGGTAGACAGAAGTAGGTTTTGAATAAGATCAGAGGTTTCAGATCAGACATGCAACAGAACACAGGAAGAAGTAAATAAAATAAGCAAATAAATGGAGAGTTTCAAAGCAAAGGACACAAAAGAAAAGGATCTTTGGTAAGGACTGTGACTTCATCTGTGGCAAAGAGAGAAAATACAAAACCTGCACTTAGTCATTAAGGTGACTACGACTTCAGCAAATTCCTGCCCTTATGTTTGTGAGTCATGAACCATATGATTGTGAGAGAGAATTAAACTGGGCCTGTGATTTCAAACCCATTACCACACATAATGCACCACGTGCATTCCTTGAGTGTGTCTCCCACACAATTTCACAGACCTTTAGACTACCCCATGATGTGAACCAAACTGGTAAGAAGAGTCAGGGACAGATTTGCCTCAACAGAACACTCAGGAGCAGGGAATAAAATGCTAACGCGCTCGATCTTTGTCTAGAGAATGATAAAAACAGTCAGAGCACGTTCTCTTTGAAATGGCTTCCTAACTGGAGGGAGAAACAGTGGAGAGCTATACGGATGAGTGGCAGCCTTCTTTTAGCATTTTCCCACCCAGATCCATCTCTCATTACCATATGAAAATACAAGAGATTCATCATCTTTCCTTTGATCGCAGGCATGCAAAAATAATCAGGACCACTGATTACCTGAAGAGTGAGAATTGGAAAAAAAAAGGGAGAACTTTTGTCCACCACATAGCAAGGCAGAGAAGGTGGTTCTCTGCCGTATTTGGGGGTGGAATGAGGCAAGAAGATCTGCTCTCCAATGCTGATGGCTAGGAAGCATGTTCTCCAGCTACATGATCCAACACTGCAAATAGTTTCACCAGCTATCTATTCAATGACATGATTTTTCCATGTTAGGAAAGAAGAATCTGGGATGTTGAGCTTGCCATAGCTAAAGGGGCAGAGAGGGCCAGTTCTCTTTTTACAGAAAGTCTTCCCATTCCCCATGTGTCCTTAGATAACTCATAGAAAGACATAATTCTGCTTCAACATCCAACATGGATCTAAAAGCAGATGCAGCCTCTGTATTAGTGGGAGTAAAAATAAGGGTAATTACAGCTTTTTGGTAATAATTCTCAATTTTAAGAAATAAATTAATGCAAAACTAATTCATGTTTTTCCCTGATATTTTTAAAGGTCATCCACCCTTTTCTTTAAAAGATCAAAAGCATGGCCTAATACCACAGCAAATGTTCAAGGCTGTAAAGTGTCCCTCCTCTCTGACATGACTTAGGTGTTTGTTCCTCTCCTTGCTTTGATCTTTTCCAAGTAGTATGCAGTCACTGTAACTTTTAGATCTGAACTGAACTTGCAAACTCCTAATGACTTAGCAGGTTCACAACTGAAATTTCCATTCATTGCTAGTGTAGCATTTGAAGAATACAGGAGTTTTCCAGATTTCATATTGTCAGCGTGAAAGAAGATGCCCATGAATATTTACCTTCAACTTAAAGAAGAGATTTTTTACAACTTCTATGCAAGCTAAATGTTACCCAGTTTCCTTGTGAGGCTGCTCTCATAGCAAGTACAGTTTTTTCAGTATCTGCCAGGAAAGAGAAATATTAGGGGAGTGCTTCAATGGCAACAGGAATTGACCACCTTTTTCTGCCTAGCATGGCAAGAAATGTGCTCAGGAAACACCTTTTAACACAATACCTTTCTCCTCCTAAACCATAAGCTAAGAATTTCAGGAAGAAATTAAAAGGCACTTCTGGAAGGTAGGAACTGATGCAGTTTGGCCATTACTACACCTGCTGGATTTTGGAGCACAATAATCTCCAGTGTCTTGTGTCAGAATCAGCTGCCACTTGTAATGGTGATGACCATTAACAGGCAGTTGGTCTCCTTCTAAACAAATTGTCTCACACTGACCACTTGCTCACTACATGTTCAAATCAAAATTTTAAGTAATTGGGAAAAAATGAATTACATACTATCATTTTTTTTCGTAAACAGTTATATTTTACCATAATCACAGAATCACAGAATATTATGAGTTGGAAGGGACCCACAAGGATCATCTAGTCCAACTCACCATCTAACACCCGTACATAAGGGTTAACTAAGACATATTTCATCCTTGCTTGAGATCCAGTTATTGAATGGTGACAACCTTAAATAGCAACCTGGTCAGCTCATACTTTTAGTATGTGTTAAAGCCTGTTGCAAGGTGTACAAATGTACCAGTACTTTCTCCTTCAATTTAGAAGTATGACTTATAGCTCTGTGCAAAGACGGTGACTACTTTCCTTAGGTTATGCTTATTATGTGCGTAGAAAGTTAGAAACTACATATCCTTGTTTGTTATAAAGTATACAGATTTAATTATTAAAAAACAAAATAATGAGCAACTGAAAACAGATCTTTGGGAAACTGGAATGAGCAGTAAATTGCTCTGTCAAATTTAACTTTCTTTTTCACAATCCTACCCATTATTAAAATCTCTTTTAAAGTATGTGGATTGATTTGAAGCACAGCTCTGTGGATATCCAATACTCTCTCTCCAGGGGAATTTAGAGACTGCAGCATCTTTTGAAAGAGCAGTGAACTCAGTGCTCTTTTCCATGATGATAACACGAACTCCTGTCCTGGATAGATAGCAGTCATATCTCAGTAAGAAAAGGGATTGAGACCCGTTATTTTGTTCTGGTATGGTTAATTTAGATTTCTTTTTCAATTGTCTTTTTGATAGGGATGGACTCTGCTTCTAGACAAATTCAACAGGCAAACTTGAAAAGTATTTTATTTTCTTCATGTATGTTTCTCTATTTGAAATCTACTTACCATCAAATTTGTACATGTAATGTCAGACAAAAAGGACACCCAGACTGCAAGAAAGGGATTACTTGGCATGTGATCACATCAGTATGCAGAAAGTGTTTTTTCTTCTTCTTTGTTTTAATCTGTTATTTTTGAGGGGTTGTATAATTCACATAGCTTCAGTTTGAGAAACAGTAATTTTTATAAAAACGCTACCCAGCAAAAGGCACCAACATATACAGAATTTGTCCAGGAACAATGCTACCAAAAGTTACTGATAACTACAAATTGTTTTTTTTTTTACTCTGCAATATCATGAAATAAATAACAGTGCAGGCAGCCAACATTCTCCACTAAAGCTAAAATCTTACTTGAGATTTGGTTATCAGAAAGGAGAAAACTTTGATTCTCAAAGTCAGGAGTACATGAGTGTATATCATAGCAATATTATGACCATTTAATCGTTTTTCCATAAGAAAAGATTAAAATGCCTTAGTTATGCTAGATTAAATGCTCATTCAATAATTGCAATGGACAGTATGCTTTCAGAGTAGGAGAATTAAATTAAAAGAAAGACAACTACAGAAAATGTACTAGTGGTAGAATTAGACAATGTTTCATCAGTCCCTGATGTCTCTACAGTAATGAACCTGTCAAAAGATAATAATATTTTAGTGAAAGGCGTGATTGGATAAGTCACGTTATTTATTAACTGTTACCCTAAAATATCACTTTTGTCTTATTATTAAAAAATGGTTAGAGGGCAGCAGGGATGCCTGACATAAAGCATTAAAATATGGATTATGGCTATAACAGGTTATGAAGTGTATATGCTATGCTGTAAACTCTGTAGCATAACTGGCTGATAACCTGATGGCTTGGAGAATTCAAGAAACCATAAACCAGCAGACTTTGTGCAAATTCTTTGGATTGACCTGCTAATTTAGTAGTGTATTTAGCCAGCTTTCTGGAGCTATGTTTGTCAAAACATCTTAACCATCCAGTGGCTACATTCTTAGATTCTAAACTTAATTTTCAAATTATGGCAATGATATACTTTCTTCTGTTTTTTGTTCAGTTTAGAGTTTTCATATTACGGTAGTAATGATAGTAGGCATGGGGTGTTATGGAAAAGGGGACTACACAGCAGCAAACACCAGAAAAACATTGGTCCAAGATCAAAGTAGGCTCCCCAGTATTCCCATAGCACGTGTTTTTTATTGTGAGTCCAGGCTGGATCATATAATTTTATAGTAAAGAAGGGATCTCTGTAAATCTATTACACAAGATAATGAAAAGGGAAGAAATAAGCAGTGATATTCTGGATGCGAGACAAAGAGCTACTAAGAGAAGGGAAGGATGCGGCTACTGTAATGAGGAGACTGTATCTAAATCACAGATAGTAAGTATGCATACAGAAAGCCTCCTTTAAAATGCTACTTTCTTTGCTTTTGCAAAAGCAAGAGGACTGAAAAATCAGGAGTCCAGACTTCACAGTATCACAGTATAGATAAGGCTGGAAAGGACCTTGAAGATCATCTAGTCCAACCTATAATCCAACTAACCTATCATCTACGTCTAGATCATATCGCTCAACACCTCATCCAGCCTACCCTTAAACACCTCCAGGGTTGGCGAGTCAACCACCTTTGCGGGCAAGCCATTCCAAATCCGGATCACTCTTTCAGTAAAAAACCTTTTCTTAATATCAAGTCTAAACTTTCCCTGCTGAAGCTTAAGACTATGACCTCTCGTCCTGTCCCCAGAGACCAAGGAGAAAAGATCAGCCCCCACCTGACTACAACCACCTTTTAGATAGTTATAGGCAGCAATGCCTGACATTTTTACCAAAAAAAATCAACAACAACAAAAAAAGCAATGCACAAATAATTTTCTATTTATTTATTTTCTATTTTTCTAATTTATGATTTTTCTATTCATATTTCCTCAGCTCAGAATCAGCAATTACAAGTTGCTGTTTGGTGAGGATATTTTGTCTTTCCTGTGCCAGTTAGATCACATCACACCGAAGAAATGCAAGATATGGCATTGTGTACAGTAGCTTTTAAACAACAAATGTACAACCTTTAACTGACCATATGAGATTGAATAAAACTGTACCTCAACTTCATTCTTGAGAAAAATGTACCTTGCATTCCCAGAAACTGTTATAAGAGAGGATGAAAAGTTACTAATTATATGCAAGAAAAATTTAGCCTTGTAGAAAGGGGAAAAACTATTTAAAATTAATCCATTCACTGATAAAAACCCAATTACTTCTGTTAGATGCAACTTGATCCAAAGTACTAAGTATAGCCTTACAGTCCCTCATATTTCTCAAAATACAAAACCTTCAATAAGTCAGAGGCAGAGACAAGGTTTTGACTTTTCCCATCATTGCTAGAAAAATTTCTGTTGAATGCATTAATTCAAGGAATAGGAGTGCAACACTGGACAACACCAAAGTGTTGAGGTCCCACAAGTACACCTAAACTTCTAAGGCTTGTAAGAAAGACCACTCATCAACAAACCAAGATTATCATAGTAAGAAACATAAAGGATGAATAATACACTGGGATAGATACCAGGAGTGTGCACGTCACCTCAGCTTCATCAGCATTGTTGCACCCTTGGCACACCTTCTTTCCAGTCTGCAGATAGGGGATTCAAGGCTCTTTGAGATACACAGCACACATGTGTGCACATACACACCCATGTAGAAAGATGAAGTGCCACAGACTATGTATTTACATAGAAAATTCCCATGTTTTAATATTGAGCAAATTTAAAAAACTCTTTTTGAAATTAATTAATGTTATCAAGACCAAAGTAGACGCTAAATTGCTGACAAAACCCAAAGCCTGGAGCTAAAGCTACATTCCTGTTTGGCTATATACATAAAGCTTGTCCTGGTTTCTGTGAGAAACTGAAATCCTGAAAGACTTCCTGAACCGGTCCACATTAATGAAATTACAGTTGAATCAGTACTCTGCTACCAGGTTCCTGCCATAGTCAGAATGATCATGAGGATCTTTCTCATAGAAAATCAAGGCTCATTGCTGCTGGAGAAATGATATCAAACATGCTTTTTAATGTTTGACTCTTCTAAGGATGATTACTGCCAACCTAATATGTGAGTGGGAGTATCAGAAATACGCAGATTATACATATCAAAGATCTACTAGAGGATTATATGAGAGCACCTTCTATTGCAGCGTTTGTCACTGACACAACTTTATTGAGATAATGTGGCTGTAGCAACTGAGAACAACACACACACACAGAATCACACAGAATATTATGAGTTGGAAGGGACCCACAAGGATCATCTAGTCCAACTCACCATCTAACACCCGTACAGAGACCGAGAGCACATCCCAGAGCATAACACCAACCTAGATCCCTCACAGTCTAGCAGGCCACTCCGAGCCGGAAGGGGCCCAGAATCATCCAGCCCTACACACCCCAGCTAGACCATGTCACTAAGCTCCTCATCCAGTCTTCTCTTAAACACCTCCAGGGATGGCGACTCCACCACCTCCCTGGGCAGCCCATTCCAATATGCAATTACTCTCTCTGTGAAAAACCGCTTCCGAACGTTAAGATTGAACCTCCCCTGGCGTAGCTTGAGGCCGTGCCCTCTCCTTCTGGTGTCGTCAGCCTGGAAGAAGAGGTCTACACCCATCTGGCTGCAACGTCCCCGCAGGTAGTTGTAAACAGCAATGAGGTCCCCTCTGAGCCTCCTCTTCTCCAGACTGAACAGTCCCAGTTCCTGTAGTCGCTCCTCATAGGGCCTGCCCTCCAGTCCTCTCACCACCCTTGTTGCCCTTCTCTGGACCCTCTCAAGCAGATCAACATCTTTCTTAAACTGGGGGGCCCAGAACTGCACACAGTACTCAAGATGTGGTCTGACCAGTGCCGAGTACAGATAGGCCACAGTTCAGGTTTCTGGAAAAGCAGCTAAAGAAGAAGGCAGAGAAAACATTTGTTTTCAGATTACAATAGCTGAAAATTCTATTCTATTTGAAAAGTGGCAAAGCAAGAGTTAATTTAATTCCATAAAGCTCCTTATAAAATAAC
The DNA here is from genome assembly GCA_013390025.1 of Pitta sordida. NCBI lineage: Eukaryota > Metazoa > Chordata > Aves > Passeriformes > Pittidae > Pitta > Pitta sordida. The sequence continues at coordinate 82,802 of WEKX01024449.1, forward strand.
CGTTCTTGAAAGGGCTATACCTACACTTACAGCTAATGATGCAAGTTGCAAGGAAGTGGAGAATCAGGCCTACTTGACTCTAACCCTACTGAGTAAAATATATATTTGTGCATTAATCAGAGTGTGTACAGAAATACCTATATGACAATACACAAGGAAATGAACAGATTAAAGCACAGAAAACTCCAGATGCTGGAAAAGATTTTGCGTCCTTATTTTTAGCAGTCAGCATCAGCAAGTTTGTCTTTCAAAGGAAGGAGAGAAACTGACTTCACAAAGACACTTGTGTTTCAGGTCAGCGGTACTTAGGAAATATTTCTGTTCCCAGATGGCTTCCTGAGTATATTTATAAGATGCAGGGAAAAAAAAGACCTGTGAATATTTCTGAATTTACTGCATTTTAATCTGGACAAGGGATTAAAGGGAGTTGTTTCCCACTGCTTGCATAATAGTCAATAACCCACTTCACATACCAGTGCCTTTCTGAACAATTTCCATGCCAAATGGACAGAAGATACTTGGCCCTTGAAGCTCTACTAGAAGAGCCACAGAAAACCAAAGGTTGTACATGCACATCAGTGCCAAGGATCAGACACAAGTTATTACTACACTGTGATATTTACTCCTGAAATTCTTTGCATGAGAAACAACAGTACACAATGATCTGATAAACAGAACCACTTTTTTTGCCTTTCAAGGTCAGTTCCAAGAAACCATTGCTAGAATCAGCTAATTAATTTTTGGCCTCTCTAACTACAGGGTATTTGAAGCTACATGTTATGAATCATTTTCAGTTGAGATATTAAAATCAGATTACAAGAGAAATGCCTTGTAAATATTTGCCTTCAAATGAGGCTAAGAATAAATATATATTCAGTAATTCATCCATATTTAGCAGATATTAAAGAGACAAAGCATAGCTTTAAATTCACTTATCATTTTATACAAAGAAGGGAAATATGAAACTTGGCTTGATTAGCCTGTTTCTTCTTATTCTTTGTAATACCTTATTAAAATTTGAACTTTGAAATTGATATTATCAGTCAAATAATGTCAGCAGAAATATTTAATCTGTGGTTAGAGCTTTATTAATAGAACTTTTATTTGAAGGGTTTTATGTTTTTTAATAAAAAAAAATAAAGCCTGAAATGGACTTGGAAGGTTGATTTGACTTCACTGATTCCATTTTGAAACTCTGCATTATATGCTGCTAAATAAAAATCCCTAAATGTAGCTTCCCACTTACACACACTTCAGATTTTCAAGATTATGGTGCTCTCAATAAAGGAAACTGTTCCTTTTCAACTGGATGATGTTCAGGTCTTCATGCGACACAGGGTTCAACTCGCCTTTCACACCAAGCAAAGAAACAGTGTTGTGTTCACTGGGAAAGACTCATAAAACATGTTTTCTCTTTTCCTCCCCCAACGGTAACATTTTAACCATTAAAGAATGTCCATACAGGATAGAGGGGAAACAGGGAAGAAATCAATGAGTCAAACTGATGGAACTGCTGGAACAAATTTGCAGACCTCTGATAGACCAAACCCCAAAATTAAATATAATTATTCTGATGAAAATGAGAATGACATTGCAGAACCTGCAAGGGTGACATTAAAATAAAAATCACTTCAGAATTTTACTTACAGAGGAGTCTCATTTATGGAAAAAATGAATGACTGTCATTCATAGTATCCCACTTTGTGCAATAGCAATGACATTGGAAATAGATTTCAGTTTGCCTGTAAAGTATCTTTTCATGTCCACTGACACATGCACCAAATACTGTAGAACACACCCTATAAAACTATATATATGAGGAAAAGAATCATGAAGTCTCGCTGTGTGTTCTTGTTTTTCCAGTAAATATTCTAGTTGTCAGACCTGTCACTTATGAATTTGCAAGGATAGGATTTATCTTGAAAATAGGTGGACAGAGATAGAGGGGGGAAGAAGAGGCAGAAGGGAAAGGGGAAGAGCAAGGAAAGGAGAAGGGAATGGGGAAAGGGGGGAAAGAGAAGGAAAACGGGAAGGGGAAAGGGAAGGGAAAAACGGGTTAAAAAAGAAAAGGAAGAGGGGAAAGAAGTAAAGATAAGTGTGAAAAAATAAAGAGACAGAAAAAAAGAAAGGAAAAATGTGTCTAACTGGACAAATTCTAATGAGACTTCCAGTTTGTTGTATGAGCATGTAAAGAGATAAAATGCTGACTTCACAGGGAATCTGTGATTCTGTGATTCTGTCAATCTGATTTCAAAAATATTCAATAATCTTAAACTCTCTTTGAAAAATGCAAGACCTCTGTTCATCCTTTTGTTCCCAAGTATTCCTTATGTAAGGACAAAATAGAAAAGTTCCCCACTAATGTACCAGGCTTTCTCTTTTTCACAAATATATAGGTCCAGATATTTGATTCAAATGAAAACTATAGGTCACAACTCTTAGGAACTGATTGAACTAGGGTTGTTCAGCCTGGAAAACAGGAGACTCAGAGGTGACCTCATTGCTGTTTACAACTACCTGAAGGGAGGTTGTAGTCAGGTAGGTGTGACTCTCCTCTCAGGGTGACGACACCAGAACAAGAGGACATGGCCTTAAACTACACCAAGGGAGGTTTATACTGGATGTTAGGAAGAGCTTTTTCACAGAGAGAGTGATCTCTCAGTGGAATGGTGTACCCAGGGAGGTGGTGGAGACGCCATCCCTGGAGGTGTTTAAGAGAAGACTCGATGAGGAGCTCAGCGACATGGCCTAGATAGTGGGAGGCTTGGATGGATGGAGCGTGGTGCTCGTGGTTCCACGTTTGTGGGTTTGATCCCTGGGTGGGCATTTGCTTGGGAGTTGGACTAGATGATCCCGTGGGTCCCTTCCAACTCAGAATAACCAGTGAAACTGTGAACCTGTAAACCTGTAATTCCTTTTTAGGGAAAAGATAATCCTCACCGCTTCAGCATGGTTTTAGTCAAGCCAAAACAAGGACAAAGCCTAAAACATAGAGATACTTGCAGACCATTCTTAGTCAAAACTAAAACCAAAAAAAGAGCCTTCCAGGTCTCTACCTCCCTGTTGATTTGCAAACGCCTGCTTTAGATAATGCTCCATTTTACCAGTAGAGGTTATGGCATTATCTACTGTGAGTGATTCATGAAGATAGACACTAAAAAATAATCACTAAAAAATAATCTTAATTCTCTATTTGACATTTTCTTTCATAATGAAATTTATGAAATATGTTAGAAATTACTCTATAGTAGCAAGATGAAACACGTTTCACTCCTGAAAACTTAACGAAAGCCACACAATCACAACTGAAGTTTCTGTACATAGTAAAGGGCACTAAATAAATTGCTTTTCCAGGACAACAAAATGAGTATGAGAAGGGGGAAGAAGCGTACTTATTACAAGTACGAAGTACTGAAAGACATGATAAAATCACCAAAGCTCATAATAGGGAAATTTTACTTTGCTTCTGGTGCTGTTTTGCAACCAGTTTTCAGACAAAGAAAACCTCCCGGCGCTGCCCCTTTCACTCATCATCCCCATCCACAGGTGCCTGCTGGGTGCCATCCAAAGCAGGAGGATCACATGCCATCTCTGGTATCCCTCAGAAGACCCCAGAAGATCACTGCAGAAATTAATTTAAATTTTTATTTCAAGCAGAGCTAACGCTTACTCCACTTCGTAACTTTTCCAATCAGTGAAAATATTTTATTTAGATATGGACAAAAGAAATATAATAATCAAAATGAAGGAGACTGCAGTTTGTGCCAACTAAACACTGATCAGAGGCAGAAGCTTTGGGTCCAATTATCCTACAATTTACAGTGATGACTTTTAATGCCAAACAGGAAAAAAATAGAAAAGTCAGGAGTGAATGTTTGTGCTTTGTGCCTCTTTAATCCCAACCTGTTTCCTTTCCATTTGGGGGATTTTTTTTTTAATCAATCAGCACTGCTTGGTGCATATTGGTAGATGCTACTGTTTGTAGCTTTTAGACTGTAACATTCTTGGAACATTGTTAGCACTCACAATTTTTTAGTAGACCTTAATCATGTGATATTACTAGTATACTAAAGCAAGCTTTGAAATTTTAGTGTTACCAGATTTGAGACTGGTCACAAAAATTAAGACAAGAATTGTTAACTGTGACATGAGATCAATAATTTTTTTAAACAAATCCCTTACTAATGAATACGGTCTAAATATTTAGATATTATTTGATTCAATCCACTTCCAAATGACAAAGAGCTACCCAAAAAAGTGGTTTGCTTAGTACTTTTAATTTTATTATTATCTTAATATTCACAATTTTTACTTTATTGTAGGAGAATTTGAAAACAACACTGACATTAAATGGGATATTGCCAGAAGGAATCAAGGAATTAGGATCTCAGGTGTAACTGCTCTGCAGAGGAGGTTCTTTGTTACTCAAAGAGTAACAGAAGGTTTTCAGGGTACTCCATCAAATTAACAATAGTATTGATAGCAAGTGGTACATAGTTATATCAGTAGGCACTTATATNAAGAGGCAGAAGGGAAAGGGGAAGAGCAAGGAAAGGAGAAGGGAAGGGGGAAAGGGGGGAAAGAGAGGGAAAACGGGAAGGGGAAAGGGAAGGGAAAAACGGGTTAAAAAAGAAAAGGAAGAGGGGAAAGAAGTAAAGATAAGTGTGAAAAAATAAAGAGACAGAAAAAAAGAAAGGAAAAATGTGTCTAACTGGACAAATTCTAATGAGACTTCCAGTTTGTTGTATGAGCATGTAAAGAGATAAAATGCTGACTTCACAGGGAATCTGTGATTCTGTGATTCTGTCAATCTGATTTCAAAAATATTCAATAATCTTAAACTCTCTTTGAAAAATGCAAGACCTCTGTTCATCCTTTTGTTCCCAAGTATTCCTTATGTAAGGACAAAATAGAAAAGTTCCCCACTAATGTACCAGGCTTTCTCTTTTTCACAAATATATAGGTCCAGATATTTGATTCAAATGAAAACTATAGGTCACAACTCTTAGGAACTGATTGAACTAGGGTTGTTCAGCCTGGAAAACAGGAGACTCAGAGGTGACCTCATTGCTGTTTACAACTACCTGAAGGGAGGTTGTAGTCAGGTAGGTGTGACTCTCCTCTCAGGGTGACGACACCAGAACAAGAGGACATGGCCTTAAACTACACCAAGGGAGGTTTATACTGGATGTTAGGAAGAGCTTTTTCACAGAGAGAGTGATCTCTCAGTGGAATGGTGTACCCAGGGAGGTGGTGGAGACACCATCCCTGGAGGTGTTTAAGAGAAGACTCGATGAGGAGCTCAGCGACATGGCCTAGATAGTGGGAGGCTTGGATGGATGGAGCGTGGTGCTCGTGGTTCCACGTTTGTGGGTTTGATCCCTGGGTGGGCATTTGCTTGGGAGTTGGACTAGATGATCCCGTGGGTCCCTTCCAACTCAGAATAACCAGTGAAACTGTGAACCTGTAAACCTGTAATTCCTTTTTAGGGAAAAGATAATCCTCACCGCTTCAGCATGGTTTTAGTCAAGCCAAAACAAGGACAAAGCCTAAAACATAGAGATACTTGCAGACCATTCTTAGTCAAAACTAAAACCAAAAAAAGAGCCTTCCAGGTCTCTACCTCCCTGTTGATTTGCAAACGCCTGCTTTAGATAATGCTCCATTTTACCAGTAGAGGTTATGGCATTATCTACTGTGAGTGATTCATGAAGATAGACACTAAAAAATAATCACTAAAAAATAATCTTAATTCTCTATTTGACATTTTCTTTCATAATGAAATTTATGAAATATGTTAGAAATTACTCTATAGTAGCAAGATGAAACACGTTTCACTCCTGAAAACTTAACGAAAGCCACACAATCACAACTGAAGTTTCTGTACATAGTAAAGGGCACTAAATAAATTGCTTTTCCAGGACAACAAAATGAGTATGAGAAGGGGGAAGAAGGGTACTTATTACAAGTACGAAGTACTGAAAGACATGATAAAATCACCAAAGCTCATAATAGGGAAATTTTACTTTGCTTCTGGTGCTGTTTTGCAACCAGTTTTCAGACAAAGAAAACCTCCCGGCGCTGCCCCTTTCACTCATCATCCCCATCCACAGGTGCCTGCTGGGTGCCATCCAAAGCAGGAGGATCACATGCCATCTCTGGTATCCCTCAGAAGACCCCAGAAGATCACTGCAGAAATTAATTTAAATTTTTATTTCAAGCAGAGCTAACGCTTACTCCACTTCGTAACTTTTCCAATCAGTGAAAATATTTTATTTAGATATGGACAAAAGAAATATAATAATCAAAATGAAGGAGACTGCAGTTTGTGCCAACTAAACACTGATCAGAGGCAGAAGCTTTGGGTCCAATTATCCTACAATTTACAGTGATGACTTTTAATGCCAAACAGGAAAAAAATAGAAAAGTCAGGAGTGAATGTTTGTGCTTTGTGCCTCTTTAATCCCAACCTGTTTCCTTTCCATTTGGGGGATTTTTTTTTTAATCAATCAGCACTGCTTGGTGCATATTGGTAGATGCTACTGTTTGTAGCTTTTAGACTGTAACATTCTTGGAACATTGTTAGCACTCACAATTTTTTAGTAGACCTTAATCATGTGATATTACTAGTATACTAAAGCAAGCTTTGAAATTTTAGTGTTACCAGATTTGAGACTGGTCACAAAAATTAAGACAAGAATTGTTAACTGTGACATGAGATCAATAATTTTTTTAAACAAATCCCTTACTAATGAATACGGTCTAAATATTTAGATATTATTTGATTCAATCCACTTCCAAATGACAAAGAGCTACCCAAAAAAGTGGTTTGCTTAGTACTTTTAATTTTATTATTATCTTAATATTCACAATTTTTACTTTATTGTAGGAGAATTTGAAAACAACACTGACATTAAATGGGATATTGCCAGAAGGAATCAAGGAATTAGGATCTCAGGTGTAACTGCTCTGCAGAGGAGGTTCTTTGTTACTCAAAGAGTAACAGAAGGTTTTCAGGGTACTCCATCAAATTAACAATAGTATTGATAGCAAGTGGTACATAGTTATATCAGTAGGCACTTATAATATTTTTTTCTCCAGCACCCCAGAATACTGCATTAATTCAATTCTTCCCTTGGGATGGAGGCATAAAATAGCATGAAAGATGAAAAATCACATGCTAACATGTGTAGGGGGACTTATTTGTTGTTTCCTTAAGGACTGCAATCTCCTTAAGAACCAGAGGGCACAGTTAGTTTAACAGGGTCTGTATGAGACAATGGCTTCAGTATGCATCCTTTGGGCACGTCCACAGGACATAGCAACTAGCTGGGAATATTAGGCTGAAGTGTGCACAGGCATCTCCCCTGAAAAGTAACTATGGTCAGAAAAGCCTGCTTCATCAGGCACACAGGGCTGCCTGAAGATCATTTCCCACCGGCCAGAGAGGCAGTAGCCCAGTCATCAACCTGACCTGAGAGTTACCTCCCTTCCTCTTCACTGAGCCTGTGTCAGGACACAAAGCAGGCACACAGAGGACATGGTTAGAAGTTTGAAAATGTGAAAGGAATGGCAAGAAAAACTTAACTATGAAGGAGACATGAGGATGCACAGGAAGAGAGGGAGGAAGGCAATAGCTCAGTGAGCAGAGCCTTCCATGCTGCAGAAGAGGAGTAGAGGAGGCTACATACGTGTTCTTCCAGGAGATATGGCAAGCATATGATGGCTACTGATGGGGAATGAGTTTCAGTAAAGAAGCGCATTCTTTGTAATGCTAAGGAGATGTTTCATTACAAACTGGTTGAGGAGTGTTACTCTGGCTGCGCAGATGCATGAAATGGAGAGACGGCAGACAGCATCTTGACTCATATGGAATGACCCAGCTGTTGAGGCACCACAGCTGCACGGCCCAGAAAGCTGGTTTTGTGAAAATATTGCACAGAGTCAGCATCTAGGTTTTTATATTTAAATCCTTGAATTTAAGTGTGTGGCCATTCCCAGAAAGAGTATATCATACAGTTGCTCAGTGTGCAAGAATAGCTACTACCTCAGCATTCAAAACAGTATCTGAAATACATTTTAAGCAAGACAGTAGCAAAGTCTTGCTCAGACAAATATACAGGCTAGCTGTCGTCTTTTTGGCTTATAATACCACCTACAGGTCTGCAGTGTGAAACTTACCCTGGCAAAACCCTGGAATGCTCAGGTTGCAAATGTTGGGAAATCTTTAATCACCCTGAGGGGACTTTTGTTTTTAACCAGTTAAAAATATTTCTCTCCAGCAGCAGTTCTTCAGTTTTCCCCTTTAATGAATTAAATCAGTGCGTAGGGTCCAACTTTCTGCCACTCTCCTACCATATGAAAATGATGCTGGAGTGTGCTTCGTGCTGCCTTTCCCCATCACCCAGTAGGTGAATTTTGTAGCCTGCCTTGTTAGTGGCACAGCAGGCCGCCAAAAGGAAACCGAGTTGTTTGTATGAGATGAGATGTTGGGCTGCCAACTGTTATAAATCTTGTGCTACTTACAGCTTGAGCTTTTCTTCAAGCCTGCTCCACCCCCTGCTGTGGTTTCGACTGTTGGAGCAACATTAGGAGGCACAACTGAAAGCAGTAATATTGACATTTGTGGGGAAAAATAAGAGAAAATTCAAGACAAAAATGTTTCATTGCAAGAACTGTACATACAAGACCTGTAGCTGCAGAGAATTGGTCTCTGTGAGAGTGGAAAGGGGATTTTCCCCCTGCAACATTTAGCTGTAGCTGTACACGTTTCCACCAGCTTGTTTTCTAAGTGTAACTGCTTGTAACCTTGCACGTGCTTCCCCACTGTCATATCATATTAAATGAGCTATAATTGTAGTCTATTAGAGTGCAATAACCTAAAAGTGATAGTGCATGACAGCACCTGTCAACACGTCATGGAGAATTGTATGGAATGCTGAATTATACCCATTTTATACCACATTAATGAGGCAGCTCATTCTTATCCAGTCATAAATAAACAGGTTTCAATTTCTTTATACACCATGAGAAGCTTTTTTTTTCCTTTTGCACAAAGAGACACAGAAATCATGATGAAGTGATCTATTGCCTGAAAAGCAATATCAGAGTGTGGTCATTAATGACAGTGAGGATGTTATTTTTATCATTGTTAATTGTTCCATGAGTATATCTTCGTGTGACTGCTTCTTTCCATTTTTTTTCTGGAAAGGAAAATAGAGAAACACATAAAGAAAAACAAGGCAAGGTTTTCCCTAAACTTTTAGTCCTTAAACTTTTAATATAAAATAAATTACATGTCTGATTGCTTCGGCAGCACCCAAAGGATAGAGTGGTGGGCCTAGTTCTCCTTCATAAACCCTTCAAGTCAGTTTTGAAATGGGAATGGGAAGAGAAAATGGGAAGAGAAAAAAGGAAAATGACAGTAGGGAGAAGAAAGACAGAGTGAGAAGCTTTCAGAAAAATCAAAAGTAAAGCAAATGTATCAAAGCACAAGAATAGTGCCCTTTATTTCCTGTAACCTAACAAGATCAAGGTATCTTCATCTTAAATAGGTGCTTACACTTTAGAGCCATAAATAACAACTTGTGTTCTTCAGTTGAGCCATCACATGGAGAGGTTGATACAGCCCCCTGTGAGAAAAAAATCTCATCTGTCTGACCCAGACAGAGATGTTATGCACCTCTAATACACCAGGTTGGTAATTCTGAGAGATGGATGTGGGAAGAGTGGTCGTATTTACCAAATATTTCCTTTTCTTGCTCAAAGTTACTCAGCTAATATAAGAAGTGACCCATTTAGCAACTTTAAACTTCATGTCTTCACAGATTAACAGAATATTTCTCAGTGAATATTAATTGCCTATTCGCAGAGCACACCCCATGTTGGGCGGGGGGGATGGCGCCTCTCGCTCGCTGAGGACAGCCACAGTTCACTCCCTTATGAGTGTTGTGGAAGTTACGGGGCAGGGAAAGCTTATAACACGGGGTGTATACTCTTGCAGTGCTGCCCATGCCAGGAGTGGTGTGTCCCGTCCCGAGGTGCTCTCAAGCATTTGTCCCCGACAGCGCCCTTCCGGGGAGAACCTGCGGAGTGTGAGCGGGGACTGCCTGTATGTGTATGTGTGCCTGTGTTACTGTTTCCATGGCTTCAAGCGGGGGAGTTGATGCTGATAGGTGTGCTAACTGCAGTGGAATCCAAGTGCTAAGCTCTCTGTGTACCCAGGGGCTGGGCACCCAGAGCCCGGTGCACCTGGTGATATGCGTAGCCCCAGCGAAAGCACTCCTGCAGCACTGCAGCCTCCTCCACAGGGACTGCAGCATGAACTAGCCTTCCCTTCCCCCTCTGCCCCGCCCACCTGTGTGTGCCAGGACTGGGGTGTCCCAACATTTCTCCCCCTGGGTGTCCCAGCATGCGATGCTCTCAAGCATTTGTCCCAACCAGGACCTTTACGGGGAGCGCCTGCAGTTGTTCTGGTTTAAATGTGGGGTTTTTTTTCTGGCAGCAGGGCGGCTAACTAGCAGAGGTAACATCAGCCAGTTCCTGGCTGGTCTCACTGCCGGCCAGGGTCAGGAGCAGATAGAGGCACCCCTGTGATAACATATTTAAGAAAGGAAATAAGAAAAAGCAACAGTAACAGCAAGAAAGATGCCTGGAGAAGAGCCTGTGAGAGGTTGAACAGCTGATTTGAGGATTCAGAAAATTATAAATTTTAGTGAGTTAGTTAGGGGCTTAGGATTTAAGAATTTTAATGAATTAGTGAAAATTTAGTGAATTTTTAGTGAACTTTAGAAGGATTAGTAGATTTTAACTTCATTCAAGAAACATGAGAGTTAAGGCTGAATATTAAAGGTAAAAAGCCTTGTTCTCCCAGTCCTCAAAGGTAAACAAGAGAAAATTCTAGCCACAACAATGGTACAAGAATGTAAAACACTGAAGCTACTTGGTTGAAGGACTTAGAGCAAAGCACAAGTGTATGACATAATGTTGAGGGGATGAATATTCATGGAGTGGTTTGCATATGATGAGACAAGGGGTTAATATGGGTGGCAAATCTGGGCGGCTCTCTCTCTTTTGGCACCTGACAGGGCAGAGGGCACTGCTGTGCCTCTTTCCTTGGCTCTTGGGCCAAAAATAAACTTTTTTCTGCTTGCAAGCAATTACCCTGAGACCTCCAGCTCATTTTCCTTAAATCACAGCCATGAGGGCACCAAGGCCAGGGCGGCCGGAGAAGGGGAAGAAGTCCTCCAGGAGTCTCACTGCTGCTTGTGGAATGGACCATGGTGAAGCAGGCTGTCTGCCTGCAGCCCATGGAATAGAGAGAGAGAGTAGGGAATGCAGGAATCCACCTGTGGCCACGGAGAGGGATCCCATGCCTGAGCTGGAGCTGGAGGATGCTGAAGGAAGCTGCAGACGTGTTGGAGCCCACACTTGGAGCAGAGCTCAGCAGAGATCCTGGAAAGACACTGTAGCCCGTGGAAGAGGGGTCCACGCTGTGTGACAGAACTGTATTTGGTAGGATCTGATCTATGTACTTTGGGATGGGCTCATGAATGAAGCAGCGCAGCCAGTGCTTAAAAGACTGCATCCTGTGGTGTGACTCTTGGGCAACAGAGAATGGAAGATCTGTCGCCCCTGGGTCCGGACTCACAATGGGAAGGGTCATGAAAGGCTGTTCTCTCATGGGGGTAAGAGGACTTTATGAAAGGCAGGGAGATGGTTTCCTACCCTAAACTGGTCCAAAACCACAACTGCCTGGCTTTCTCCTACTCCTGTTCCCCCTTTGTCTCCTGGAGGAAAAAGGGGAATATGATGTCTGTTGTAAGAGGAAGGAGGGGTGGGGGAAGAAGGTTGCCTTTAAGATGATGCTTCTCACATTAAGCTCTGATCTTGTTAGAAATAAATGAATCCTTTATATTCCCCACTTGAAACTTGTTTACTTCTTTTGTGTGTGATAAACCTCTTCAGGTTTTTTTCCTTTTTCCTCCCTCCTCTTGTTTGTATATTGGGGGGGGGAAGAAAATTAAATGACGGGAAGGTTGTGGGTGAATCTCTGGCACGTAGCCAGGGACAAACCATGACAAGAGTGCAAGTGGGGACTGCTAAGCCCCTGCCCTGACGTGGCCCCAGGGTAAGCTTCCCCACCATGGCAGCAATGCAATCATGCACAGTGGCAGCGGCCCAGTGGCGGCAGCAGCAAAAGTGGAAGCACAGCCAAACAGAAGCCCAGGGATTCTCCAGGGGTCTCCCCAGTCAGAGATGGCTCAGAAATGCTTCCCTTTTCTCCCCTGTGCTGTGAGAGGCACTGGGGAGCGCTCTCCAGTGCTCCAGGGCGGCAGGGGGCGGGGAGATGAGTGTGGCCCATGTGCATATTCGTGCTCGCGGATTGGGCGATTTGCGAGATGCCAATGAGACCCATAACCAGCAAATGTGGAGGTAAAACTGTATAATGAATCTTAAGGGACTGGTAGAAACTGGCTACCAAAAGAAATTAACTTCTGATCCTTTGCCAGACATCTCCTGCAGGGTCTGTGCAATGGGTCTTTTTTGGGGTCCTGGGAAACAGCCTCTGCTTAATCTTTGAACAGTTGCAGGAGAAAGAGCAAGTCTGAAAGCACAGCCCACAGGAGACTCAGCAGCTTTTCCTTAGAGAGTGAAAAACAGAGATCCAGCCTTGGGACCTGACATCTGGACAGTCAGCATGATCAGACAATGATCTAGCAAATCTTTGGTTACACACAGGACCCCCAAGTTGCTGTCTGCACCTAGAGTAACCACCAGTGAGCCACAGGAATGATTTTACCAGTAGTAGCTTTTATGGACTCTTTAAGAATAAATTTCTTCATTTGTCAAACCTTAATTACATTATTTATGTATTATTTAAAAATAAAAACCTAAAAATTTCAAAAATAAAAATCTAAACAATTTCTTGACTTGAATATTTTCTCTGTAATCTTAGTTTCATAATAGAGGAATGGGTTCAGAATTATGTGATTTATCTCCAACGAAAATGAGTTAAAAATCCTCATTCAAAAACAAGTCATAATTTCCCTCAGAAGTTGTTTGCAACCTATATTGCAACAAATGCACTGGCTGGTGACAGAAAGATGAAAGGACAGAAGGAACCAGTGTTGTTAGGCAGCAGTCAAACAGGTCAGTAGAAAATTGTTTCTGATTTGGGCTTGATTTGACTAATAATTTTGACTGAAAAAGCATTATTATTGCAAAAAAAGAAAAATTATTTTCAAATTTTCACAATATTTCAACCTTTTGTTCAAAAGTTATTATTTTGAAACTTCTCTAAATATGAAATGCACTTTATAAGCACTTAAATGAATCATCAACTTTGACTTCAAATAATTCTTCTTAACTTTTTTTTCCATTTTGCCCAGAAAACCAATAAAATTTTATGCTTCAGGTCAATCCAAAATGAATGGGGTTTTTTTCTTCAGTTTGACCAGTGAACTGAAAAATCAATTATTCACACAACTCCTCTTTAAAATGGCTTGGAACTGTCTAATTGTGCATGTAGGCAGTTACTGTGTGATCTTATTACTGCTCTCCTAATTCTTGTTCCTTTCTCACCTAACTTTGTTGTGTTTTGTTCTAAGACTCTGTTATGGTCAGACACTTTGCCTTTCTGACATACGGAACAATAGCCTGACAGGTATCCTGAGATATGTGTGCTGGGCAATTATTCCTATACTAGCAGCATATAAGTGGCACAGGGCCATGTCCCTTACGTGTCTATCAGCTCTCCCTAACATCTAGAGGCCTTTCTCGTCACTGCAAGTGACATCCCCAGCACACAGGATTCATGACCTTCTAATTATTTCTGAAAGTAATAATTTCATTTTGCAGACCAATCATTTAACCTTTCCTATCTGATTTGTCCCCTGCTGTTTGTACTGGAACCCAAATCAAGGAAGGAAGCACAACAGAAACCTCACAAATATCCATAACAGAGGGAGAGCTGATTGTTCGAATTCAGAACTGGAAGGCAGATGAGAGAAGCAGCAAATGACAGAGAATGTTGGAAGAGTTTCATTTCTGCCTGTCCACCAATGCTGGCAAATGAAGAATAGATGTTCTTGATGTAGACATAATTACCAGACCATTCACATACATCTTTATCCTTCACTATCTTTCCCAGATTTTCTGTTGTTTAGTTTATTTGTTGATTTTTAATCAATTTTTTTATTTCTTTCTCTTTAAAAGAAATATGTGTGATTGTTTTCTGATCTCTGCCTAAACCAGTCTATTTCAGTGGACTTACACCTCATTTACAGTGTGGTAGTAAATGTTTCTTTGCAACCCAAGAATAACACTTTAACTAAGACGTGATGCACTGTAAAAATGTTTGATTTCTCCTCAAAATCAAATGGATATTCCACCTTGACCCAGACAAATAGCAGATGTTTCTAAATGCTTACTGTAGCAAGCAGAAACAGAGAAGAAAGCATACAATAGCTCACAGATGACTCAGTCATTCGAAAATTACTTCCGTGTTGTTTTGATTTTTGTCTTTTCTTTAATGATTTTTAGTGTCCTTTTAAAATGACACCACATCCTTCTTCACTCCATAGCTAACAATGCAGTTGTAACAAATCTGTCCTCAAACCTCATGCACAGTCCGAAAAACATGTTTCTCTCTGAAAGGGGACTCACTGGAAGCTTATAAAACAAGAACCTCTCTATTTGTAAATTGTTTCCCATATAGCCTCTGGACATGTAAGTCATATCTCTCTGCCTCTATGAATGACTGAAGCCAATCAAGAATCCCTGCATTAGGGATTCAGTGCATTGAAATGCATGTTGTTTCAGTGCATTGAAAGATCATTGGTGGGGATAACCATGAGCAACCAGCATGAAGCCTTCACAGGAATTCTGATGCTAGTCTAGAAAAGTGACCTCCTTCATCCTGTCCCTCACAACTAATATTGTGGACTAATTTATAAGGTAAGAAGTTTCAAAGACAGAAAAAAAACCCCATCACAAGTCCAGATCCCAAGGCTAAGCAGGATTTTAGTTCAAAAGAAGGCTTTGCATTTTTGGTGCTAGTCATGGCCTCCACATGTCCAGGCACAAGCCATAGTCTCACATAGTGGAGAGAGAAGTAATCAGCACCTGAGACCAGGACCACAAGGGATAACTCTGAGAGCAACACCCTACATCACTAGCAGAAAACCACATGACATTTTGTATGTACGGAACAGATTATGGAATAAATTGTACCTACTTAATTAATTGTACTTTGCAGTTCTATATTATTAGCTGCTGAGGGCAACTGGTGACTTGGCACTGCAGTCAGTGTGGATTATATACACACACAGCCTGAACCTGCTAATTGAGTATGAGCAAGTGTACGCAGATCGTCTGGCTGGTGTCCCAGACTCTACCACACTGCTAGCAAAGTCTCACAGGGTCTTTGGGTCACAGGAGACCAGCTACAACTATGTGTGTTAAAGTAGCATCACCTCTGTAACTCATGCACAAGGAACAACTTGTCAAGCACTTGCTCACTACATAATAGCAAATTCAAGCCCCAATTTGTAGGGGTTGTGCTGGATGCAAGACGAGGCTTTCTGCTCCTCTACTGCATTTCTAAATGAATCTTTATCTGACACTCAAGTGCCACCCATATTTGCCAGCTGACACCCTGCATCAGGCTCTGCTCCCGATTTTATAAATTCCACGGAGACCTGAGGGACAACTGAAGTGTAACAGTAAACAGATCTGGCGGATTTGTTTTGTGGTTTGGTGATGGTTTTTTGTTATTCCTTTATGACAGTGGAACTTAAATGATTAGTGCAATGATACAGACTTGTGTAATGCTTGATATCAATTTCAGCAACATCTGAGCTCTTTACAAAAGAAGTTTGTAGTTTAATTAGAATGGCTTACATCCAACAACTGTGTTCAGAATAAGCAAAAATTAGGGCACGGGGATTTTTTTTTTCCCTAACAGTAACTCATATGGGAAGAAGGAAGAATTTACTTACACCCACACAGTCCAAGTTTGTTTTAGAAGCACACTCAAGGGCCAGATACTTATGGTTGGAGGCCAAGAGAACACCCCACAAGCTAAGTTAGATGGGGCCCTTTTTGTCCAATGCGCTAGTTGGAAAAGGGAGGGACTGATACTAGGCTTGTGCCCAGAATCCTTCTTTTTATGGTCCCAACTCTGCATAAAGTACAGGAAAGGGTCTGTGAAGCATGATTGTCTTTGAGATGACTTCTTATCTTTTGAACTCTTCTTACTGAAAGTATCGTGGGTAAATCACATTAGCTTTGATCTGAGCCTTTCCCAATACCCCATAAAACAGAGCTTTGCACACCAGGGCATGAACAACAACAATAAAAATGAGTGCACTTCAGTGTAGGATTTTATGGATCCATCTGCCAAGCATTCCTTCACAAGAGGAGAAACACGTCATAAGTCTAAGCAGATTCTGGGTCTAACCAAAGTGTTCATTGCAAAACATCAAGCAGGAACTCAGACTGTTCAGCCTGGAGAAGAGGAGGCTCAGAGGTGACCTCATTGCTGTGTACAACTACCTGAGGGTAGGTTGCAGCTGAGTGGGTGTAAATCTCTTCTCTCAGGTTGACAGCACCGGAACAAGAGGACATGGTTTTAATGCCAGGGGAGGTTTATGCTGGACGTTAGGAAGAGCTTTTTCACAGAGAGAGTGATCCCTCAGTGGAATGGTCTGCCCAGGGAGGTGGTGGAATTGCCATCCCTGGAGGTGTTTAAGAAAAGATCGGATGAGGAACTCAGTGACATGGTCTAGGCGATGGGAAGCTCAGAGGGATGGAGCGTGGTCCCCATGGCTCCAGAGTTGTAGGTTCGATCCCTGGGTGGGCGCTCACTTGGGAGTTGGACTAGGTGATCCTGTGGGTCCCTTCCAGCTCAGAATATCCTGTGAACCTGTGAACCATGCCTGTAATTGGATAACCTGGTTGCTACACTTTGGAGATGAATCTGAAGAGATCACTGAACCGCTGACTCTGAGGGAGCACTTCAGGAAATGGAGCATGGCAGGAGATGATGCTGAGGGCATTCAAGTATTTTCCTTGTTTACCCTTGATCAATCATGGTCCTCAACTGAAGCATTATCTGAGTTCCATTGAGGATATAGACGAGACAAAGATGTACAAAATGTTTATTATCAATTGAGGAGGCATCAAATTAATCCCGGCCACATTCCTCATCTCTGAGAATGCCAAAGCAGAAGAGCAGGCATTGACATTACTTAAAACTGGTAAATGGCATGCAGGAAAAATAAAGGCACTGGTTAAGGACATGGATAACTAAATGTGATCCCACATTTACAGAGTTGTGGAGTTATTTTAGTTGGAAGAGACGTTCGGAAATCATCTGGTCTAATCACCTTCTCAAGACTAAGCTAGTTTTGATTTAAGTTAGACCTACCAATATAAGGGGGTTCAACCAGTCATGAAGGAGAACATAGCTTTTAGAGCCTGGGTAACACCCTCCAACACCCTCAATGCTCTGTAACAGACAGAAGTTTTCCTGGTCCCTGATGAGGAACCAGAGAGGTACAAGTAGCCTGAACAGTAGTACTGTTCAGGTCGCCACATAGCATTCATCTAGCCTCACTGCGTGTCTGGGACAAAGCTCTTAAGAACTGGATCTACGCCAGTTTTCCCAGCAAGTGAGGCAATCCAAGCCAGTCCAAAGTTCATGTCACCAGTGTGTTCAGAGTATCACTAAGAGAAGCCTTCTATGAGATGCTGAATTCCCCTCTGCCTCCTCACATAGGCTGTGCTTACTGTCACAGAAGACACACTGTAGAAGGTACTCTGGGGTCAAAACACATGAAATCTCTCCAGATGAATGTCCTTCCCACTCACTCCCATTCCTTCTTTTCATCTCTTCCTCTCTTTCTCCGTTGTTCTTGATGTATAGACTCCTGATACCACTTGGGAGAGGTGGTCATTTAACTTCCACCTTCCAAGGCCTACTAAAACCTTCCCAGCTGCAAACACAAAGGCAGAGTATGGGCAAGCACTTGACAGAAGGACCCATGCCTGAGAGAGATGTACTATTTGCACAGACAAAATCTCCCCCTGCACACCTAGGTGCCAGAAAAACCTGACCACCCAAATGTGTGTGCAAAGGGAATAAAAGGAGCAGGAACGTGATCAGATGGAATCACTAACCAGCTTTAGCAAACATGGACTCTAATTAATTTTTTCCTCCCATTGTTTACCCAGCTTTGTATGTAACTGAGAGCTGAACTGGGCTTATCAGTAATTACCAACAGTTCGGGAAACTTTACACATTATTCTGCTGTGTTACTACACAGGGTAGTGATCCATGAAGATGGGTGTCTCTTCATTCATTGCTTAGCAATGCTTTAAAAAAATTAAAACACTCCCTGTCCCTCTGTTATGGTTGCTGTGATGGAAGAGGAGAAGGTAGTGAGAGCAGAGGGTAGCAGCACATCTCTTTCAGATCTAATTATGAAAGTTTCTGGGATACAGTGGCATGCTACCTCGGCGGCAGTGTCAGAGTATGTTCTGTCTGCAGCCAGGCTCCTTCTCCAGCCCTGGAATTGCGTTTTCCCATTCCATAGTGACACCTGCTGGGAAGAACTGAGTGGAGTCTTCCCCCGCTGCTCTGCTTGGCAAGGGGCTGAGCAGTGCAAAATGAAGGGTCTATGGCTCAATCAGGCAGACTGATTCCCCTCCTTTCCTTGCAGATTGAGACAAGCTCTTATCAGAGAGAAAACGGATGTCTGTGGCGTGATTAACACTCAGAAACACCCCACATGAGCAGTCCCTGAGGAGAGAGACTGGAGTATCAGCTGGAGGCCTGAGGGGGAAAAAATGAAGGAGATCACAGGGCTGTTTGCACGTAGAGGGCCAAATTTAGCCCAATGTATCAAGGACGTTAATGTAGGGTTGAATTTGTACCCTTTGCAGAGGCTGAAAGGTCATATGAAAAAAAAGATCATGTTCCGCTTGCTGTTTGCTGACAGTCCTTCTGTAAATACTGGCCACTGTAGGAACAAAAGATCCTGGGCCAGTACCTTTGGTCTGATTTGATACGGTCATTCTGATGGCAGCCCAAACTGTGGCTTCTTTGTACTTTTTAGTTTCCTTTCCTCCTGAGGATTTCACTGCTCCTGCTCAGCATTTAAATCCCTTCATTCCTGGCATCAGGGATGCAATGCATGCATGCAATAACCAGGGAAATGGAAAAATCTTACCCTAACCCTGCATTTTTATTTCCCCCACTCAATGTTGAAGGGAAAAGACAACTCAGGAGGAAAAGTGCCAAAATGTTTTAGAAATAAACGACAGACACCAGAGTCATCACACATTTTCCTAGGCAGGATAGTAATTTCTGTAATGTATTTTTAACTGTGAGGAGTGACGGGAGGGAAGCCACTTAAATCTAATGCAAATGAAGGATTTGTCAGTTATGCAGTTCATATAATGTTATACGTAGAAAATGTTATAAAAGTGCAGGGATTATGGTGAGGAGAAACATTTCTAAAATTGGAGACCTCCATTTAGGGCTTTAGCTCCCTCACTCTTTCAGATCACTGAGGAAGGGCAGAAGACTATCTCAAAAACTGTGACAGCTCTCTAAGCCACATGTTATTCAAGAAACTTCGCTCTCCTCACTGCTACCTCTTCCAGTTTTTGCCAGCTGCTACTTCTTGTTTCAGCTCTTCAGGGATCCCCAACCACTTCAATGACAGAGAGGCAGTTTCCAAATTCTTCCAGCCTATTTTCTTCCTCCTTTCAAGGCAGTGGGACCTTCTGTGGACAAAAACCTTACCTAATATGGAGGCTTCTTGCTGTTTTGGTTTTCGTTCCTGATTGGATTAAAGGTGCTAGAAACGGGACCATTTGTCCAGATGAGGCACAGTGACAGCATCAGTTATGAGCACATCTGGAAATTCTTTGCAGCAGTGGTTCCATAGGGTTACTTGCACTGACCTCATTTAAAAAGCACTTTGAGATTCTATTAATGAATATAAGTATTTTTTTAAAAAACCCAACATATTATAGTTATTAATATGCATTATTCTCATGGCTAATTATTTTAGCAAGAATTTATTGAAGTATCCGTTTACAGCAAAAAGCAGAGCATCACCGCAGGAACAGAAGCCTGGCAGGGTGGAAAGAACATTTTAGCCCAACGTTTGGGGCTGTCCCGCTCCATAAATGGGCTGGGTTGTTGTTACGCAAGAGCCCCGCAAGGGATGAAACAAGCTTAAGTGTATTAGCCTCTACTCGGTGAAGGATGACAGACGTGAGACCCTCAAAACAGACAGGGAGACCGAGACACCTTTAAATGCTAAACTCTGAGCTAACAGCAAATGCTGGGCCGCGGGAGCGGTGCAGCCCGGCTCTCTCTCATTAGCGCTGGCAAGCCGCTCTCTCGGGAAGCGGCTCCCGCCAGAGCTCCTTCCGAGGGGAGATGAAGCCCCCCGGTGGACGCCGGACGCCTTGCATCCCCCGCCCGCATCCCGCCCGCTCCCGCATCCCACCTCTCCCGGGCCACGGCGCTCCGGCTCTACCCCGGGGCGCTGATGGGAACTCCGCGGGTTTGCTTCAGGTCAGCCCCTTGGCGCGGGACAGGCACCGCCACAGCAGCACACCCCTGAGCACCCATCCCCATTCACACAGGAGTTGGACTCGATAATCCTTGTGGGTCCCTTCCAACTCGGAATATTCTGTGATTCTGTGATTCTCCAGCCTGCCTTTAAGAATTGTTAAGGGACAGTAGGCACCCCCTCAGTGGGGGGATTTCCATCTTGTCTCCAGCTTGTTGCACAGGAGTGACGTGAATGTCACCCATGTTCCCTCTTAGCTAAACAACAAATAAAAATCTCCACAAACGCGATGCACAGAGAAATCAATTGGCAGGTATCCCTGTCTTATGAGGGAGGTTTGATTTTACAAACACTTCTCTTACACTGAAGTAGTTAAGAAGCTCATGTACTGCAAGTGTTCTTTCCAAACTTAAAGGCACACCTTGTGATTCTTCACTGGCAGAATCTAGGTGCAGTGAAAAACTCGTGTGGGTCAAATGTTTTTTTGTTAATTGCTTTTTCATGGCCCTACCTTATTCAATTTTTAGACACTCATACAGCCACAGGTCCTGCACCTAGACATAAAGGCAATGACTGAACAGGCAGTTTGATTGCATTGGAAAAAGGACCTGACCAAATAATCCAAGCACATGGTTGATCAAGGAATTTCAGACACCAAGATGTAGGGTGTCAGCTTCTAACTGGGCCTTCTACTTTGGTCTCTCTTGTTCATGAATTTCTTCCCCTTCTGAGTGCAGAAGCTCTTTATTAAATTAAAGAGCGCATAGCTGATTCATGTGGAGTCTTCAAGGGATATGTGCTTATTTCAGTGGAGCAGCAGAGATATGGGCACAGATTACCAAGGGCAATCTGAAAAGTATTTCACTGCCATTGAAATATGCACAGAATTTGTTTCGGTTCTTTTCTGCAGAGAAAGAAAATGTCAGTAATGACTTTTTATAGCAATTCATCATTGGAATATAATTACTTAATATTTCCTTACATCTGAATTACAAGTAATGCTTCTTACTGCAGAAAGGTTATCCAAATTTTTACTGGGTGAATCACAGGTTAGATTTAAAAGAGTCTCATGTACTAGAACAAGTTGTCACCACCCTGTCTTTGAGTGTGGATGTCATTGCCTTGTGACAGACTTCTACAGGACTGTTTGTACAATAAGATTTTCACTGGAGCTAGAACTACTAAACTGATAGCAGTTAGCTTTGGGTTTTTATCAGGTTGGAATTTTTTTTCTGATAGTGGCTAGAAGCAAGTGCCTCCAGTGGACTGAATTCTCTGTAGATACAGAGAGCTGTCTATCAGAAACATCTTCCAAGGAAACATGTAGCTCTGCACAGTTTGTATATAGTAGTACTGTATCAATACAGCTGAAGAGCCACAACCTACGCATACCACATTCTGTTCTGAATCCCACCAGCCTCATTTCCTCAGGCACAACTAAAACTGGAGAAATACACAAATTAATGATTGTTCCTCTTCTCTCCTTGACCCTCTCTTTGTCTTGCACACCACAGCATAGTCACCATCAGCAGGCAGAATACAGTACTTAAGATAACTTTTCCAAGCTAGTTGTCCCCACTACATTGCTACATAGATATCTCGGGGAGACAGCATTTCAGGCTTTAGCCTCCTACGACTGAACCCCAGTGTGGATCCAGGAGCAGCTCTGCAGGCTCATACCAGCACCAGGCATGTGCAGGATATATGTTGTGTGCATGGCAGCAGTACATCAGGACTTTGAAGCTTCAAGGGAGGCTTAACACTTCCCTCCCTAAAGCCTGCTCCTCAGGGAAGGCTGAAAGAGTGCTTTTGTACCGAGATTATGTGATGTACATGCCGAAAAAACAAGCTACTTAACACTAGTCCCAGAACACACAGGAATATGCTGTTCATATTGCTTTGACTAGCAATTTGTTATTTAAAGATTTAAATCCTGAGAAGGTTTTGTCTTGTGGGTTGGGGTTTTTTTTTTTGGGGGGGGGGGGGAAGGAGGAGGATGACAAAGAATAGGGGCAACACTTCAGAAAATAAGAGTAAAAGAAGGATTACATACAAAACTGCAGTTGCCAAATCAATACTTGCTGGAGCTCCTTCGAAAGCAAAAGCCGCTATTTCTTGAGAGAGATTAAATGCAAGCTGATCACCCCAGCTCCTGAATTTAATGCATATATCAGAGGTGACAATGAACTGGATATGGGATCAGTCACTTTATTTCCTATGGAAAATTCTTCTATTGTCCGTTAATAAAATAACTAAATTTCCTACAGTGTATTTATTGGTTAATTCTTCTTGGGGGCAGTTTGTCTTGACTTTGTTCAATGTTTTCTAAAATTCAAGATTAGGCTCATGATATTAAGGGCAGGATTCAAATCTCTTTCAAATCTCATAATGGCATCCTCTCCTTCTACAAAATTTCACCCTGGACTGAGCATGGGAAGAAAAGATTAGTCCTTTTCAAGGCACAATCATCAATGACCATCCAAGTGCTTTACCTGGGGGAAAAAAGAAAGAGACCAAATTTCAAGATAGTGCAGACAGTCAGTGAGACTGGAGTGACTGAAGCTCCTGTAATTTTTTAAGTCATTCACAAATACTGTATCTACCCCTGACAGGTCATTTCATTCTATTTAGCACTTTTTATTCTCAGTGATTTATAAGCCCTTAAGCAAACGTAAGAGGGAGGAAAAGCTAATGTGTCTGATAATATACTATATCAGGCTGACAACCTAACCGAATTTCCTCTGTGGTGCTGGCAAAACATTGTTCCAAAAAGTGATAATGTATAAAAAAAAAAAAAAAAAGTAAAAGAAAGGAGGGGAAAAAAAAGGAGAAAAAAGGATAATAGAGATCATGCCATCACATTTAATCTCGAAGAACAAAACCTAAAGCTGATTTCTCTTTAGATCATTTGTATACCAGTTGGAACATGGGTGCCCAGCACTGCGACAGAGTAATACGATCCGAGCTTTAAATAGCTGCCAAATAACCATGTGGTGGCTGGCAGCATTAAACGTGTTGCAACGAGAATGATCTGTTTCAAAGTAAAGCCACATAACAGAGGATTAGTAAATCTGATGTGGTATAGAAAAGGAGGGAGTAACGCTTTCCATTATCCTTCTGGGTTTTTTCTGGTTTAAATGCATTTCTGTCTCAAAGATACAGTAATTTAAGCTCTTTTTCTTAACCAGTTTAAAGCCTGAATCATGTGTAGGTCATTTCAGATAACATCTCCTTGCGCAGCCAAATATAAGGTCGGGAAATAACAGTGTGACAAATGTGAAGCACCATCAGTGACACTGTTCCCTTGATTTAACCCAGTACAGAGTGGCTGTCTCTCACCATGAAAGGCATCTACCCTCCCTGTGCAGAGCCCCCCTCTGCCTCCATAGTTTGTACCAAATGCATCCTTGCCAGATTTTAGGAACGGTAAGAAACAGATCTACAGCAAGTAACATGCAGTGACTTGTGCTCCAACCCCTCTTCTTATGCTCACAGCAAAGACTGGAGCCTTGCAGCACTCCATGAAGTTCCTCTGGGTTCTTCAGGATGTATGGAAAAATCATGTGCAGTTTGGAGGTGTCTAATGTAGGAGGTGCTGCCAGTCCTTCTTACCTTCATGTCAAATGGCTCGCCTGATCGCTATTGTTAATGTGTCCCCTGAGTAAATAAGGCACACAAGGACTAGAAAGATATACTAGTAATGATCTTAAACTGGTACTGTAAGAGACACTGAGAGAAAAGTAGTGCTGTAAATACTTGTGATTCTTCATCCTCTCTGTCGCTTTTGATTATAGATGACTGACTTCTGTTTTCAATTTCAGCTTCTGCACCAACTTCAGCTGCATCGGTCAAGACTTAGTGTAAGTTAACACAGCAGAATTTCATGTGAACATATGTTACCTAGTCTTCACTACCTGGAAATCACAATGTCAAAAGGACAGATAGGAAGAGGAGAGCCAGAGGAGAGTCAGCGGCTTCATCAGAAGGTAAATACCTTATTTGAGAGTTTCAATATGACTTCTTAAAAGATAACAAGCACAACATACTTTGCAGCCAGGATAATGCAAGAATGGAGACAGCAATAGACACTATTTATGATTGTCTTACTAGCAGTTTACCAGCACACTATAGAGTACAGTCTCAGTTGCTGCAGCTAGGCACCCTGCAGAGAAATAAAGCAGATTTTTTTTTTCCCATTTCCTCAAAGGAGAATATTGCTTTACCTCACCATTGCAAATGCCAATAAACAGCCACATATTTCATGAAGGTCAGCAGTAGTGAAATTTCCAGCAGGCACACCAACAAGTAACAAGTATAAACCAGGGGCAAATCCTTTTCTGACTGGTTTTGTCCACAGCTGCCTTCACCATGTTATGTTAGTGCATCCTTCAGGAATCCGCAGCAGATGCACATGGGGCTGGCAGAGAGCATCACAGAGGGACACTCACCTGTGTTTTTCTTCTGCTCTTTCTTTTCTGACTACCTCCTTTGTGGGCAGTCATGATCCTTGTCATATTTGCACTGGACAATCAGATGATTTTCAGATTGAAAGTAATCTGAAAATGCTTCTTACTTTTGCCATTCCTTTTGTCACTGCTTCTCCAACACATTTCTTAAAAAAATAAATCTCTTTTCTTTCAATATGATCACAGGTTATGAAGACAGTGAGGCAATTATTAGAAAAACAAACAAACAAACAAAACCCCAAACAAACAAAAAACTCCAACCCCCAAAACAAACAAAACATATAACCAAAAACAAAATCCTATGGATTTGTGAAGAACACAGTTCTTTGACCAATTTCACTGAATATTTTGATTATGGTATATAATCCCCTTTACAATATTTTATTCTGCTCTCATGACAACCCCTGCATCCGTGTCAAGGATTTTCTAGACAAAAGCATATCTGAAAGAATGCCACACAGCACGCCTCCTCAGCTGGTCTGTCTTCCCCGAGTTCTTACAAACCCATTCCCCTGCACACAGTTCTTTAATGAAATCAGAAGAAAACTAGTAGGACTGTGCTTTCAGGCAATATCCATACAGAAATGCCTCCCCATCATCCACAACAGCATTCCTTGGTCTGCAAAACTACTTATTACACATCACATGCTTACCTATATGCATGACTTGGAGAAAGCAAGCAACCTGTTCCCACCATTTCAGAAGGAACCTAAGTTTCAGTTCTGCCATTAAGAGAAGATGGAATCCGATTAAAGCAAATGGATAGAGCTACAGACTCCTGCCAAAATGTGAGTTTGAGTGAAGATTTAAAGCCATTTCTACTGTTATTAATAAGGCTTACAGACATTTCTAAGGAAATCTTCAGAATCACCTTGGATCTTCAATGGCCATTACACCCGCGGCATGACCCAAAGGGTCCAAAGAGGACGTCTTGCACACAAAAGTGTAACTAATTTAGCTGCATAATGGAGAGAGCTCTGAAGGTGCACATGGGCTGAATTAAGGGCGCCATGGGAGTCTTTGGCTCATGCCTTGCAGAGTTTATTAGTTGCTGCTGCACACATGGTTAGGTTCGCTGGAAGAGGTCCAACTCTGAGGCACTGCTCAATTCTTCCAGATTCCAAAAGCTGCAAGAAAGTGACTCAACCATATTGCCCCCTCTAAGCTCTTGTGGAGAATGAGTCTCCCCTGCAGAGAAGCAGACAGGGTTTGGGAGGGGTACCTAGTCAATAACTCTTGATTATTGAATTTACCTTCACAATTACCAGTGAGTATCCTAGACTGTAAAGAGGGTAAATACCAACAGATTGTATTATTTGAGAAACAGTATGTGATTGTGTAATTAAGGGCATGAATATAATACCATATGCACAAGGAACAGGGTTAATTTCAGCATTTCCTGGCTAACCAACAGCATTATGGTGTAACTCTAATGTTCTCCGGATGGCTATCTTTTATGTGGAGTTCAATCACATGTTTATGAATATTCGGTTAAAATTCACCCATCATACTCTCTCACACAATAATTAAAAACACCTTGTTAGCTGCCAATAAAAATATTTTTGTGATTTGGTAATTATTCTAAGCATCTCTACTTCCCTACCTCCCACCTTTGTTGTCTTCCTGTTCTATTATGTATAAAGTTAATTGTGATGATGGAAAAATAAATAAGGAGCAGGAAAGATTGGAATGCTTCCAATCACAAAAGCTCCCATAACAGAGGTAACATCCAATCTGGCCTGCCACATCTTCTATGTGGGCATTCCTTTCCTGCCTTTTAGCAATGCTTTCAGTATTCATAACAGCTGTGGCATTAAGCATTATGAAAAAGAAGAAACCAACATGCAGCCTTTACTTTTCCCCATCAGTCCCAACTATTCTGCATTGAGTTACAAAGTGAAAATCAGCACACTCTTGGATGGATTTAATTTCCACTTGGGCCCAATGCCAGACAAAGTTTCCCCATTGTTAAAACTCAATCCAATCTTTTCCATATCATGCATACAGTCTTATCCCTACCCCATCTTCCAAACAGATGAGCACACACACAGGTACAGAACCAGGCACTCTTACAATACAGAACCAAATCCATCTCCCCCACTGTTTTAGCTAGGCTCATTGCTTTCCCTAGGAAGCCTAGTAGGCAATTTGGATGTGGTCTATGATGCAGATTTTTAATATTTGGGAAAATGAAAGCTGCGTAAGACACACATTTTCATGTCCTAGATATGGTCTCCATAACAAACCTTTTTTAATAAAAAAGTAATTTTACACAACCAGGAAAATATTTGTTGGAACAGCCAATTATTCCATTGACAAATAAAATGGTTAAAACTTAAATAAAATATTAATGCTATATTTCCAAATATCTTTTTGGCATAACTTTAGATAGTGATTGTACTACAGCATTTGGCTTACAGAATCACGCAACACATATGGAATTCAGAATACAGAGGTATACAGCTTTCAAATGCATAGAGAAACTTGAAATGGCAATGTAATCAGTTAAGCCTTACATGTTCACAGTAATTGTCTTCTTTCATGTTCTCTTCCCATGGATGCTGCATGAACAACTGCACTCTATTTTTATAAAGTGCAGAGATGTTTGCTTCCATTAAAGCTAAGGCAAGTAGTGTAAAATAGGAGAAGAGGTAGATTGAATTACTATGTCTGAATGTTTGCCTTCTCCTCTGCCTTATGATGTTCTCTACAAAGAGCAGCACGAAGTAAATGCTAAAAGATAAATATACAAAATGTTGGGCCACTTCATGTTTGGCTTTTACTTGCAGAATAATTTTGCCTTCTTCTGACTGCAAGTCAACAAAAATGCTGTGAATAATACAATGTGGAGAACCATATGTGTACTTTATAAATAATTAGAAATAACTAGTTGGGGCTAAAGGTGACTTCTTCCTGTACTGATTTTTATGTTCTTTACCCTTAAACAAGTAATAGAAGAATGTCTAGAAGTCTGCCTGCATACTTAGGATTGCCATAATGGTAATGTTGGGTTACAGGTTGGACTTGATGATCTCCACGGTCTCTTCCAACCTTGCTGATACTGTGATACTGTAATAACCTATAAAATTGTATTCCAGTTTACACTTGTCACAAAGTTTCACAAGTATCCCTGTATTCCTTTCAGCAGTGTACAACTAGTCTGAGTGTAAATAAATGGCACGCCCTACCAACAAAAACAGTATTCCTGCTAATAAAGCAAAAAATGCTCCTATAGGAGCCAGCATAAAAGACCAACCATAACGTACATAAACATCAAAGTCTGGGCAATCCATTTTTTTCATGTTTGTGTAGTTCTCCAGATCAGCCATGGCCTGGACCCAGATGACATACATCATAACTACCAACGAAAACAGGACACCTAGAAAAGAAACACCAGGTTTTAACAACAGGGTGAAACAAATGCTGGGTGCATTTACTGTAATATATAAAAATCTATCAATGCTTGACGGCCTGTACACAAGCACAGTCAGCCACCACTGGACAATTTTTGCCTTTGGCTTCTTCTAACTCCATATTCCTTCTGATTTGCACTGAAAAGCTTATAAAAATGACAAGAGATATCTGGGTTTGGAAGGCAGACTTTAGGGACAAAATTCAGGCAGGTATTTACTGGTTTGAATTCAGAGGTAAAAGTCAGGGAGGTAACAGGAACGGGATGGGACAATCTGGAAGAAAAGTATCTACTTTTACTTCTCAAACTCTAGGATTGTTTTTATCAGTTTTATGGATGAGACAGAAAAGAGTGGGAAATCATCTTCGCCTCTCTGCATTTGCTTATTTATTCTTAGGAAAAG
The DNA here is from genome assembly GCA_013390025.1 of Pitta sordida. Lineage (NCBI taxonomy): Eukaryota > Metazoa > Chordata > Aves > Passeriformes > Pittidae > Pitta > Pitta sordida. Next base: position 111,677 of record WEKX01024449.1, read on the forward strand.
GGCTTTTTTTGGAACATACAACCTTAAGGGTATTCTAGTAAAAAAATTTGTAGAAAAATTCAAATTATCTTAATTCAGAATCTTCCACATTTATAAAAGAAGCTCTTGTTATAGGAACAAAAGCCAAAAATAATTAAATAATAGCTGTAAAGTAGTTTATTAGTGTTAACCTCAAACCGTATACAACAGTTTCCTGTAATCAATCCACTACATAATTCACAGCCTTTCCCAACCACTCCTCTGGATTGTTTACACATGATAGTAATAGGAGCACATGTCCTTACAAACTTCATTAATCTCCTTGTTACTATACACCAGAGGGAGATATAAGAAGAGAGTGCTTTTCAAAGTATCACTTGCATTCCTAATATTTGATTTCACTCTACAGGAATGTGAACAATTGAGAAATGCAAGCCAGCAACACAGATGCTCCAGCAGAAGATTTGCTGGAAAACTGAGGGCACGAGTCTAAATTTTTTGCATGCTCCAGGATGTACCCATTTGCTCCCTGAGCTCCAGCTGTCACAGCATAGTTACAGCACCAGGACTATTCATTCTAACATTAAAATATTAATATTAAAATAATTCAGAGGCACAACCCCACCATGTTTTTATCCCAGGCTATTTAGGTTCCTCATTACAGCCACAAGTCAGTGCATAGTTTTAGAAACACTCCACTGCGACTCTAATCTAAAGGCTGTAGAGCTGCAGAGCATAAGTCAAAGCTATTTGTGATCTCTTTTCCATCCTTACAAAGACTTGCAATGCAAACCTGAACAAAAGATGAGTGGCTGGAGAATGGACAAAAGGAGAGGGATTTGGGAGTAATGGTTGAGAGAAAACTCAATATGATCCAGCAGTGTGCCCAGGTGGCTAAGAGGGCCAATGGCATCCTAGCCTGTATTAGAAACATTGTGGTCAGT
>WEKX01024449.1:112960-148078 GCA_013390025.1 Pitta sordida
AACAATAGGACATAGCCTCAAACTACACCAGGGGAGGTTTAGACTGGATATTAGGAAGAGATTTTTCACAGAGAGAGTGATCCTTCAGTGGAATGCTCTGCTGAGGGAGGTGGTGGAGTTGCCATCCCTGGAGGTGTTTAAGAAAAGATTGGATGAGGAACTCAGTGACATGGCCTAGGTAATGGCATGATGGAATATGGAGTTAGGTTATATAATTTAAAAAAAATTATGATGACACAACTCTGAGATTGGCTCAGAGAGATGAAACATGGTGTTCATGGCACCAGGGTTGTGGATTCAGTTCCTGTATGGGTCATTCACTTAGGAGTTGGACTTGATGATCCTTGTGGGTCCCTTCCAACTCAGAATATTCTGTGATTCTGTGAAATGTGACATTTGTGGCAAAACACAGAAATGCACTTTGAAATGCGCTTTGTAATGCTTTGTAATAGACATGTGCCTGCACCATGTCCAGGCATTTTCTTCCAGACCCACATGTCCTGGTAACCTTTGATGGTTACCTTTCTCATTCTCAACCTGAGATGCTGCCTCACACCTCCTTTCCCTGCCCATTCTATGCACTTACCAAGGTGCAGCCCATGTTCTCACTCCCTCATTTGATTCAGGCAAACTAGACAGGTTAGCTGCAGCAGTTTAACTTGACCTGTTCGTGCTTTATGGTCAAACTGTAATAGCTTTACATATATCCTGAACATCTGACAGATGAGAGCTCTTGACTCAATGCTTGTAAACACTGTCTTTCGAAGCCCACCAAACAAAAACCAGAAATACTTAACATGAGGCGTAATCAAAACCTAACTGAAATTCCCAAAGGATCTGCAATTTTTAGGAGGTTGAAAAAAAAGTAGAAAAACAAAATAAAGAAGGAGGCAGACACATTTCTTTTCTATGACATACACTTCCAGGATTACATTTTTGCTAGGACTCAAATTTCTAACAAAGTTTGGAAAAAAACCCCTACTCAACAGGCATAAATTCAATTTTACCTAGGTAAAATTGAATTCTGCTGGAATTTAGTAGGGCACTTTTAATAAATATAAAATCAGTGAAAGAATCAAAGAGAAGGATCACCTTAGTGCCAGAAGAAGGAGAGTGAAGAATAAGAAATTAAAGACTCTCCAAATATAATCCAAATTGAGCAGAAGATTCCTAGAACAGAATTTCTAATGATAACATATAATCGAGGCAACATAGGAAAACTAGAACCAAACAGAGCTGTTAACTTTTGATTTAAAAAGCAAAAATTCATAAATGGAGTTCTTTGATACATGGATTTTGCTCAAGGTTTCAAAACCTGAACACACACACAAAAAATAGCTCAGTTATTTGGAAAGATACATTAATAGTTTGGCAAAATCCATACAAAATTGGAATTCAGCTCTTCAGCTGGCTGTGCCTATGCATTTTTAAAATAGTCCTCTATTTATTTACATTGAGGAAAACTTAGTCCAAACCAATAATAATTATTAAAAGTAGTGATGCATATTCCCTTATTATACCAGCAAGTAAGTATAACCAGGCCTTGCACATCTGGAATGCCCTCTAGCACCCTGGGCAGAAACAAAGTTAAGTAGGCCCCTTAGTCAGAAACATCTGCTATTAAAACAAGACTGTGTCAGAGGTCCATTAATCTAGAAATAGGCACTTCTTGCTTTTTGGGCAGTGTGAAGAAACACCTAGGGCGTTAAACTAGAGTCAGCACCATGTAGGTGCAAAATAGCAAGCCAGTGCTGTCACAGTGCTACCACAAGTGGTAAAATAACTTTAAGAAAACAAAAATCCACTGGGTGTGGTTTCACAGCAAGCTGTTACACCTGTGAGTGGCAAATTGTTGCGTATGGAAATTTGCAGAAGAGATGTATGTCAAGCAGAGATAAATGTCCTTCTTTAAAAGAGACGAAAGGAAGAGTATGTAAACCCTTTTAGTTAATTAAGGCACTAAAGGAGTATTTAAGGGTTCTCACCACCTGCTAATGGAGACTAAGTATTAGGTATATTCCTTAGTGTGTTCAAGAAATATCTTGAACAGTAAAATCAGGCTAAGTAAAAATATACCATATCCTATTGTCTCCAACAGTATTTTATTCATTAGTGCTCCTTTTGTCTAATTTTCACAGAGTTATGATTTTACAGTTAAGCTTTTAGACAGAAGTTCACTGAACATATATTTATTCTGAGAAATGTGTTCCTGCAGTCTTGCACTGACTACTGTGATTGTCATGAACTCTCAAAGCCAAGCTCCAAGACAAAACTACTGAGACTGAAAAGCTTCACAATTTCATAAAGCAAATAATTTTTAGGAACAATGTGTGTTGGTATGTATTTCTACATTTTCGGCATTTAGACCTTTTACATAGTGTGCAGGCATGCTTTTGCCCTTGTCTTTAAGTGAACATAAAATAAACCAGCAGTTGTATGAATCAGGAATGATGGGAGAAACTACTCCTAGGACATGAAATATGCCTGAGAGAGATTAAGACAAATAAATACTTCCCTCCTACTTCTTTTTCTTTTTTTTTTTCAATTTTACTGCTTTTTTTAAAAAATAAACACATGTGTTTGATACATGGCTTTGTGCAGTGTGATAAGACATAGACTTCTCTGAGGTCATACTTTTCTGTCTTTTGCATTCATTCTTTAGAATTTCTTTCAAACAAATACACTTGCGCATTTTGTAAAGGAGGAAGGATACAGAACCTTTAGAAATGTCTGTGAATTCAAAAAGCGGTTTGCTGGCCTTTAGTATTCATTCTTCCCACATAGAAATGCCTTTCACTTGTCAATGATGAATGGCTGTTTATGGCATGATTCTTTTACTATGCAGACACGAAGACAACAGGTGCCGGAACGAATGATGTGAGCCTTTTACTTGTGCCTAGAAGTTTAGAACTCTTTATCTCACTTGAGGAGAACTTATGTGTGTCTATGTGTATACATTTTTTTTTCAATTGCAATTTTCTGTTCATGTTCTTATTTCATATTCTATCACATACTTTTAGTTTGTGACCGTTAGGCCTTTTGTGACCTTTATTTTTAAAAAGAATTCAACTTCATTCAACACTGAAGGATATACAGAGGATTCCACATAAGAGTTATGGGAGTTGGTCTCTGAAGATAGATTTTTTACCTCATCTAAGACCTAGAATTAAAGTATCAGCTTTTGTTCACCATTTTGGGCAGAAGCAGTGGCTGAGGGAGCTGAAGAAGAGGAGGCTCAGGGGAGACCTCATCACTCTCTACAACAAAGGATGTTGTAGCCAGGTGGGAGTCAGCCTCTTCTCTGATGCAACCAGTGACAGAACAAGAGGACACAGTCTCAAGCTGTGCCAGGGCAAGTTCAGGCTGGACATTAGGAAAAAATTCTTCACAGAAAGAGTGATTGGCCATTGGAATGGGCTGCCTGGGGAGATGGTGGAGTCATCAACCCTGGAAGTGTTTAAAAAGAGACTTGATGTGGCACTTACTGCCATGGTTTAGTTGCTGAGATAGTGGTAGGTAATAGGTTGAACTTGATGATCTCAAAGGTCTTTTCCTAACTAGTTAACCCTGTGATTCTGTGAATATGAAAAGTAAGAGATTAAAGACCCAGAACTTAGGAGAACAGTCTGGTACTGGTGAGCAGGATCCCAAGAAAGACTCACTGAAGGGCAAAGGATGGCCAGAGGAACTTGCTACTCCTTGCTGGCAGGTTCCTCAAAGGACAAGAATGGTCCCTCTCAATGTGCAAGAAATTAAAATTAAGCTCGTATATAGCTGCATTAGCAAGAACATTGCCATCAAGTTTGAAAATACTTTTATTTCCCTTTGTTCAACACTTGCAATATTGTATACGGAAAACTATGTCCAGTTTAAGGAATGCTGGTGAAAGAGAGACACTAATAAATTGTGGTGATGACCACCAAAATGGTTAGGCAGATGGAGTACAAGGAGAGGCTGAGTGAGCTGGGGAATTTTAGCTGAGAGAAGAACCCAGTCTTCATCTTTCTACATGGAATTATGGAGAAGATGGGGACAGATTTTCAGAGACCTGCAGGCTTGAATGGATGAGACACAATGGTCACAAACTGCATCAAGAAGAGTTTCAGGTGAAAACAAGGAAAAAAGAAAACATCTTTCATAACGAAGTTGGTCAAACGGGGACAAGTGCCCAAAGATGCTGTGGAATGTTAATTATTGGAAATTTTAAAAACTTGATTGGATAAGGCTCTGAGGTGACTGATCTAAATTTGAAGTCAGCCCTTCTGTAAATTGGAGGTCACACTTGATTGCCACAATAGGTACTTTCCAACCTAAATTTATTTGTGTCACTCGGGATCTCTTTTAGCTTCTTCCACAGGTCCTTCCAGAAGGCAAATCTGTCTGCCTTGTCACAGATAAGATGCGGTGTTCCTCTGTGTTTCTTACTATAAACAATAGAAATTTAGGCAGTTGGTTCATACAAAACAGCTTTCAGATAACTGAACAGCTGGCATGAGTCTCATTCCCAATAATATACTCAGCTGCTTTCTAAAACTTAAGACATCACAGAAGACCATGCTAAAAGTACTCTTCAGTTGTGGCAGAGCTTTTATCTGCTGCCTGATTTGTTGGTTAAGGCTGCAGAAGGATAAACATATTTCAGTCCAACAACAGTCATTAAAATTATTTCATCTAACTTTATTTTAAGATATGTAAGTAGGAAAATTACTGATCTTCCTATCATCTTCTGAACTTCACAGAGCAAGCATTTTGTCTAACTTTCTTCTCAGAAGACTATTCTCTTCAGTATAATAGATATTTGAACTTCATAGTAAGACAGCAACCAGGTTCTTTCAAAACAATACATATAATTTCTATTTTTCTGCAAATCAATCTGCTGGTTTCTGTGTTGGATGAACTCTAACTTCACCTATAATCTAAGTCACATTATATCTTTTTATTTTCACATTTGGTTTGTGCTAAAGTAGATGCAGATCCTGCCTGCATCCTGATCAGATTTTTGTATGAGTGATAAATATGCATCACTCTTCATCACTCTCCACTTCCATGTCCTGTTTTTCTTTGGCAGTAAACAAACAGGCTCTCTAGTCCTGAAGAAGCTGGGGAGAGAAAGGAGTCAGGGCAGCAAGGACATAATAAAGCACAACATCCTGCCTTCTAGAGGCAGGTTAAAACACTCCTCTTTTACGTCATATTCTAGCTTATCTTGCTCTGTCCCCATGTTATCCTAGATTTAAGATATTAACTATTACGAGGAATTTTTATTGGGAAAGCAATTTCATGCTGTCATAACTTTGGGGTTGAAAACCCCTCTTACTCTCCATTTCACATGATGGGCTGTTGATCAGTAACACGCTAGGAAAGTAAAAAGTTGCCCAACTTTTTGTCCTATGTTCCACAGGACATAGCCTTAAAAACTGAAAATGCAAATTATTTTCACCTTTTTTTATGTCAGTATGGTCACACCTAGAAGCATGATTTTAATTCATGGTATATTTAAACTCTGTTGGGTGTGGGGAGTATTTGGGAGAAGAGATGAAAGCAACAAACATATTTGTAGCGTTTTTATGGGTGATCTGAAGTGTTGGATTGAATAATGACATTTACAGTAAGTGCCTTCCCCAGGCAGCCATGCCCTGCTGGAGGGACTGAGGTTAGGTACAGAAGATCTCGGTCAGGAACAATGTTCCCCTACCTAAGACATAATGTCTTGAGCAAACTGAATGGGTCCTATATTCTGCTGCCACTACGACTTTTTGCCAAATCATATCAGGAATTTTCTGAAGATCTTTGCTTTTTTTTGATAATAGTGAAAATAGCATAGCTCTTCTCTGAAGTCCTGATTGGGAACAGTCTTGAAGTTGAAAGAGAGAGTCAAAAATCAGGATTTCCCTTGAAGAATATTTGCTTTATAGGGAAAAAGGGTGAGGGGCAAAGACACAGACCCAAGGTCACACAGTGGGATAATAAAGCTCACTTAACTTCACACACCTAAAGAAATAGTCTCTCTAGATTCCCTCAGTAAAGGAAAAAAGAGGTGTAGGGTTCCTCCAGAGCACATTCATCTGATCCAATTAGGCCCCTCTTTCAGTATGAAATGAATCCCCAGCTGGGGGAACTTCTTACATACCTGCTGTTTTTACTGCCAATGAATGTTATTGCCTCTGCAGGTCTCCTAGGGAAGCTAAGAGAGGCTAGCACAGACCTGGGGGATCTAACTTTCCCCTGCCTAAATGAGGGCAGATTAACTGACCCAGAGTGTTGAACACACACGTCGCTTTGCACATCCCCCTGTCAGTTCCTGGCATCTTTCAAGTGCCCTTTCCCTCTCAAACAGCCTCTGACACTTTCTAGTGACAGCTGAGGTTTTTTATACGTTACAGATGCAGAAAAAGAGCAGGACTCACATGGGCTCTTCCACTGCAAATTAGTGATAAAAAGCATTGAAATATCTTAGGATGATAAAAGATAAACCCTTCTTCTTAGCTAAAACCCTTAAAAACCCTATAAGACAACATCCTTAAATATGGATTCTTTCTCCTGCTTTCAAAAAAAAAAAGTAGATTGAAATTGAAGTGTAATTTAATGATTTGTCCTGGATATTTTTTTTAATCTCTAACCCAAAAATAGCTTTTAGAAGAGCTGCATGACCAAGTAAGTGTAGAAAGAATTTTCTCTACTCCAGACACTCCACAAGCAAAAGGACAGAAGCATATGATTTTTCTTTCTTTTAACCTTGATTAATACATTTTTTGGCCAAGAGAAATGGAAGAAATAGCTCATCCTTTCTATTCTTTATTTGACTGAGTAAACAGTATACCCACCAGCAACGATGAAAAAGCCTCCTCCTGCTTTGTACAGAATGTGACTGGCAAAAGGTGCTGCACAGATGATGAAGAAACTAGCCACCACAATAGTGAGCACTCCCAGGAGCATAAGAACTGTCCAGAAACCTCGATAAACTGGAGAAAAGGAAGAAGGGGAGAAAAGAATACAATGCTTTTTAGAACTTATACAAGTTCCCTAACAAAGATTTTTCTTCCCTCCTTCTCTTATCACTTGCCTTGTTAACAAATGAAACATTAAATCTATTTTGCATACATATATATTATATATCATGTGGACTAAATTAGGTCTGAATGCCAGTCCTTATCTGATGATCATGAACACAGATTACAAGTTACCATGGATGAAATCCATCTGGTGATTATTTAGCAGTATCTTGCAAGATAGCTACTTTCCCAAATTTACACTTTTTTGAAAATGGTACACTAAAGGTGTAACAGTAACTCATTGGGACGAATGATTGAACAGACAGGATACAATGATTTTACCAAAGTTGTCTGCAAGAAACAGAATGCTGCACATGTTGACATTCTTAGTGCTCAGACTCTAACACCAATAACAATCTGTAAGCTTTCTACAATTTACAACTGGATAATACTCCTTATATATAGTCATATTCAGTTGACAGAAACCTAAAGCAGGAGTGGGCAGAAGCTAGAAAATGTAAACAGGGTTTCTGAAAACAGTTAAGTGTTTTAAACTAGCCTATTTCTGCTCTAAAGATCTTTGCATTTTATTAAATTTAAAATGTTATGTATCAGAAGCCCCCATTAGACAGTGCCAAGCAGTGCTGAATAAATGAATGCAGCTGGTGATAAACAAGCTGAGAGTTTTGTGACATACTCTGGCCAAAAGAGTCTTCCTAACAATTAGTTTTTAGCTGGTTAATTGTACATCCATTTAACAAAGTCATCATTTTACAAATGCTACAAAAGTGACATAAATTTCTCCCATGAATTTAAAAATTGGTACATTAACACAACCCATTAGTAAAATTATGAGTTGCAAAGATCTCCATCGTCAGATCTGAAAATCTTGAAGCGCTGACAATTCAGTTAGTGAATAACATTTCCACCCAACTGAGGGAAAATATATAAGCCAGCTGGCAAGCCAGGAAAAGTGAATCACAAAAGAAACTGCCACTTATCATCTGACAGCACCTACTTACTGTTATGGAAAAACACAACCAAGCAACTATTATACTGGTTCTTTTCCTGAAAGTTTAAAATTCATACAACTTGTTAGAGACAGTTCTTCTGGAATAATTTGGGTTTGCTCTCATCCAAAATCTGAAGGTACACTAGACATTAGCAGGTTGTGTTTCCCACTGTTTTCCAGAAGTCCACAGTTTTTAACTTGACCAGGTTAACTCTTATTAAAGTATATACAGTTACACCCCCTCATTTGTGAGAAACGGGTCATGCCAGAGGTCTCGCGAAATGTCAAACTCGCAAATATGTGCAGGTCATTAGTATGCATGCAGGCCACACCGATCGCTCCACCCCCAGCCAATCAAGAGCACTGGAGAGCCTCTTCGACTCCTCCCCATGGGCTCTCGCAGCACAGGGGAGGAAAGGGAAGCACTTCTGCACCCTGTCTGCCTGGGGAGACCACCCCCAAGAATCCCTAGACTTCTCTTCGGCCAGGCTGCCCCACAGGGAGCTCTGGCACCGCCCCTCGGCAGAGCAGAAGCACTGTGCATGCATGGGCCGGGTAAACTCACAAATGGCTGAAGCAAAATCATGAGAAATTTTCCTCACAAATACCTGGGGTCGTAATGCAGAGGTCGCAATGCAGTGGGGATGTACTGTACCATTATCATCGTAAATGTATTAGCTAAATCACATTCACCACATTACTTTAGCAAGACTTTTAAGTAACATCCTTCTTAATCCAGGCAAATATTCAGAGACATAATTTTCCACCACACTGATGCTACAGCAGATTTGGTCAGAAAAAGGATGAATGTTTCTGAAAGTAGCAGGCAGAAGGGTTAAAACTGTGTTTTGGTTCATATCCAATACAAGTCTTCACTCCATATAAACAAAAAGGTTATGGGACTAATAAGTAATAAGGCTATGGCTCAGCAAAGCAGTTAAGTGTGTGTTTTGCTTTAAGTGCTCTACCTCTTGTGGGATTTAGGCACGTGTTTAAAGTTAAACACATAGTTATATGATTCACTTAATGCAAATAGACAGTGAATGGAGACCTAGAAAGGTAAATCTCTCAAGTCCTTCAGTCTTGGGTTTCTGAAGCAATTTCATATTATTTTACTCATGGGGCTAGTTTGATAAGCTTCATTGCAGTCCCCAAGTACATGGGACATTACCTTCTCATTTAAAGCCTAATATCACTAAATCAGTCTATAACCACCCAACTCTTTTACATCGGTGGCCCAAGGTACTTCAAAGTCATGCTACATAAGAGGACACATTGGCCAAAATGAACCTTGAAAAAGCTTTCTTTGATATTAGTATTATGGTCAGTCACCTAAAGCATGCAGCAGTACTTTATTTTTCTGAATGGATGAGGACACAAGCTTCTCCAGCAGTACAAAATCATCATCCAGTTTTATTATCTGCTCCTCATACAGGAAATGTTGAAGTCTGCTTTCAGCAAAATTTTATGAGAAAATCTTGATTTGATGTGCAAATATTCTTAGAGCACAAAAGGAGTAGGAATGTAACTGATGAAAATTTGTGTTAAAGATCAATTAAAAATAGAGTGTAGTTGACAGGTACAAATTTCTGCTCACAAATCTGTGACTTTTCAAGCAAAAGACAGCCCCCTTCTAATTTGTAAGGCAGTAAGTAATTTGAATTATTTGTGGCATAGGTCTGAAGAAACATCCTACAAGCATTCAGACTTTTTCTTTTGTAAGGGAGTTAAAAAGCAACCATTCTTCTGCAAAGATGGCTTCACTTATATTCTGAACATTTTTGCTCAGATCACATTTCCCATCTTCTTTGCCTAGATGGGCAAGATCAGTTCCCAAAGGGCTAATCATTTAAAATTACAACTCCGGCCTACTGCTGTCATTTAGCTTAGCTGTCATCTATAGACAAATACAAAAGAAGTGGTTGAAGTAAAACCTTCCTAAGGATGGAATTATTCTTCAAGCGAAAGACTTTTTAGGTTGGACTTGATCTTCAAGGTCTTTTCCAACCTATCAACACTGTGATACTTTGTTGCTCTAAGATTGAGATGAACCCTGGCAGATAAAATGTAACAGAAAATGCTGCTCTGAATTATGCTTCTTTTTATCCCATGGAGGGGGCTGCCACTGTGATCCCAACAGTTTGTTTCAAGAAATAATGGTTCAGTGTACCTATACAAAGTGGTAGTAGATATTTTCACTGTTTTAAGCCACACTGAGATAGTTCATAGGATAGTCCATGTTCTCGTCCAGAGGACAAGGACTACCAATGTCTCTTACAAGTAGGTACTTCAAAGATATGTTACAGTCAACTACCTTAAATACATGCATTATTACAAGTATTTGCTACAATAGAAGAAATAAAATACAAGCTCTATTGCAGAGGCCAAAGCAAAAATATCCACAGTGTTTAACATCCTAGATACTACTGCTCTGGTGTTGCAAGAATGCTAAACAAAAGGTTTTGTAACTTGTCATGCTAAGCTGCCCCCCTTGTTGAGTACACTTATCTTGGAAATGACAGGCAGGTCTAAAAATAAAAAACAGACTTAGCAGAAAACAGGAATACACACAATATGCTTTTTTTTAGCTCTGTAGTGTTTGGCCTCTATGGGAATATTATAGCTGCAATATATTCCTCAAAAATTACAAGACCTGTAGTTGTCCCTTGCTACTTTTCTCTCTAAATATCCTAACTTAGGTCCCTCCCGAGACTTTTGCACTATTTGAAAACTAGGAGTATGTGGGTTTGAGCAAAAGACCAAATTCTGGAGAAATGGTTGAAAATTATCAAAAGCTTCCTTTTCTTGTACAGTGGATAAGACTTGATTACAAACTGAAGTCACAAATTTGTATTTTTAAATGTTACCAATGCATGTTATGAAAGAGAATCAATAATATATTTGACAAAGTCATAGAGCTGTGTCATCTACAACACACACTTCCAGTGCAGCTGTCATGCACACTTTTGAAGCTCCATAATGGTTATTCTGGAATAGGCTAGCTAATGATACAAAGCAACACCCTTCCATTATTCTAGATATTAACATCAGCCTCATGAAACTATATCAGGTATTTTATTGCGCCTGCTGGCTTCAAGTGTTTTCAAAACACAGCCATCAGTCCATATATTTTCTGTGGCCTATCAAAAAAACAAACAAAAAGACCCAGTCATTTAATATTGAATTTCATATCAATCTGAATTATTAAGCACTACAAAGATGAAAAACCTTGTGAAGCATATGTAAATATAAACATTACTAAGGATAGACAAAATGACTCAGAAATGTTGTCTTGAATTATCATGCACAAGCTCACACCCCGGAAGGAACACTCCTGTGATCTGACTGTGAATTGTAATTTAGGAGATGTCCTTTTTTTCTCCTCTCTATTTAATACAAGAGATATCAAAACACTTTTGATAAGAATATTGCCACCCAGAGTACAACATACAGTGAAAGGTGAATCACCTGAACTGATCTCAGTCAGGAGTACCTTCTCTGCAGATAAACAACCGTAAATGAGATCACAGATACCAGGAAAGACATCTTGCAACACAGGAAACCTTGCAAGACTTTTCTCAGGTTCGTTTAGCACCCTTTACTATCTCTTAGTACTATTTTTTTAATAGCTTTAACAGTAAAACAAATACAATAGTCACAGTATGGATATGTTGCTTTCATAAATGTTTCTTACTTTATTGATGCTTCGTGGCTGGAGAGTTCTCCCTTACTAAAAGTACTGTATTACAATTTCTCATGGCCAATTATATGACTGTATTACATAACAGCATATTTATACTCTAGAAATAGACTACTACTAACATTGCACTTGGACAACTTTTATTTTCAGATTTCATTGCTGATATTTTCTAGATTACTCTAGGCTAATTTCAAACCTGCCAATAAATTCGATATTATCATTTTAGATTTAAGAGTTGCTAAATCAGAATTTCACTTCAGTCCTGTAAACATTGTATATTATACATTATATTAGGCATAACTTCAGATGCTGGCAATATGCCCAGTAGTGGACAAAATAGGATACTAATAGTTAGGAAAAAAGTATTAGGAGCTGCAAATCAGAATATTTAACTAATGTGACAGTGCTGCCACATCAAATTCCTTCCACTTTAGCTTCAGAGGGTGCTGGTGTGATTTACAACAGCTAAGGAACTACTGTTTATTTCCAAATTAAGTTAAGAAAAATTCCCTCAGAAATAAAATTAATGATTTAGATTAAGTGGTAGATTTCTCACTTCTTTGTTTTAAGAATAATCTCACTATGGCCAGTGGAACGATTTCTATGGGTAAAGACTTCTCCCATTTTTCAAAACCAGGCCTAGTATTGTCCCATAGTAAAAGAGTTTTAGAAAAATGTGATAGTCCTTGAACATCATTATTAAGTAATCTAATGACATTATACCACACATGAATCTAGCTAACAGTGACTTAATATTCAAGTAGTATACTACTATGTTTTCAAAATAACTAATCTAGTTATGATTATACAAATGTATGTTTATTTTAGAATGTAGAGGTTGCTCCTGTGGCACTTAAATAGTATGGTCCATTTTATTTTATTTTTTTTTTATCCCTAGGTTTAATTTCACAGAATCACAGAATCACAGAATATTATGAGTTGGAAGGGACCCACAAGGATCATCTAGTCCAACTCACCATCTAACACCCGTAAAGAGACTGAGAGCACATCGCAGAGCATAACACCAACCTAGATCCCTCACAGTCTAGCAGGCCACTCCGAGCCGGAGGGGGCCCAACGTCATCCAGAATTTGTTGGACTTCTGTTTGTGAATCATTGTATAAATGAATCTGCTAGCAAGCCAGTGAGGTGCTAAGTTGATTTAAGAGCTGCACACTAATATCTGTCACTATAAACCTGTGTCTCATTACAAAAAGTCACTAGTGAGGCTTCCTCTGAGTTCATTTAGATGTTTCAGGTTACGATAAATTACATGGCCTACAAATTTGTTTAAGCACATTAACAAAGAAATGATGGTTCACAGAGCTTTGGATCACACCTTATAGGACAGCCAAGTGAAGTCCTCCCCACTCTGCCAAGACACTTAAAACCAGTGTTTTGAGTCTTTTGGGAACTATCAGACAAACATCATAAACCAAATAAAAGTCAATATGTTGAGAAAGCTACGAGCCATGAAAATGGTAATATTGTATCAAGAAACAATAGCAGAACCAAAAAAGGGACAATAACTTCAATCTTTTGATAGTGCCCTTTTATACTATGCTAGTTGATGCAAAGTATTAGATGGTGACAACTGAACAAACAAATCATTGATAAAATCTTGCTCTTCACGAAGCCAAAGCAAGGCCTTTTGCCATTGGCTTTACAGAGAAGCATTCCCTCCCCTGTGAGTCATGAAGAAGATGATAATCTTCTAGCATTTCTTAATTTAGTGACAACAGTTGCAGCAAGGTTTTAAAAACTTGTTTACAAATAATACACGCAGGACTGACTGTCAAACTAGACTAAAAGAGAAACAAGCTTTGAACTACTTAACAGAAGACATGATGAAATATACTTCTTCATAAAAGGTTGTGAAAAGCTCTTGAACAAGCATACCTGCTCTAGTAAATAACTCCACTTCGATGCTGAAAATAAACTGTAGGCAGAAAAAAAACCCCAAACCCTCTACAGTTTTAATGAGCTTGAAAGCAAATCAACTGTATCTATTTATATAGTGGAAATGGCTCTGAATATACTCTACCTGGGCTACCATCTATAGCACAGTTCTGACTATTTTTAATCTCATAATATGAAATATAGATAGGAAAATTATATTTGAGCAGCAGTTCTTTGGGCAAACATTAACTAAAATTAATTAAACTTTTGATGATATTCCTTTTCCTTTCCTTTTTCTCTGTTTGTCCACTTCTGTGTAATCATGCAATATAATTTGAGGAACCTTTTTGAATGTGTGAGTGAATGGTGGAATACAAACTCTGTCTAGATTATTAGGAGCTGATGACTGTCACTTTCAAATGAAAAGATAAACTCTTCTAGATGTTCTGTAAAGTTACAGATTAGATATCTGAATGGTTAGGTCTGAATTCTTTCAGGACAAACAGTTCATAATTTCTAAAGATTAACACAACAATTATAATTCCCATTTATTCGGGTTTTCATGTCTGCAGGATAAAAAGCTGGATTCTAAAGACACTTCAAAGTTAGTAAAAGCAAAAGCATTATTACAGCTTCAGGACAGGAAGTGGTCACTTAGCAAGCTCAGAGACATGTAGCATCCACATATCACAGGTTGTTTAAAAAGTCATATGAAATAGGTATTGGAAGTGGTTTCCTTCAAATGCATTTGCATAAAGCCCTTGATCTAATGAAATGTGCCCAGTATTTTTAAGTAGCTTCTAAGTTTTTTAAAAACAGAGCTTTCTAGGCATTACTCAAACATAAGGTTTTCAATTATTTTATATCTTTTATATATATATTTAGATATATGCATCTGTATCTCTGTTACAGCATGAGAGTTTCTCAGAGACATATATCTGAGTTAGTTGAATAAACCTAGACAGCATCAAGGCCCTTCCTATTTCCTTATAGAATAAAAATGCAGTATATTTCTACACGTGGTTATTTATTTAAAAGAAAAAACCCCAACCAATCAGCCAAAAAACTCACCAGTTTTATTGAAATACATGATAAGAAGTACTTGTTTAATGCATTCAGCCCAAGAAAGTCACTTACTATGTCAGAGAAAAAAGCAATAAAAAGGAATTTTTTTTTTTAAATAACCTCCATTCTGCCATCATGCTTAAAGCTAAGCATTCATTTAAGTGCTTTGTTAAATAGTGGTTTAAATATCTAGGTTGTAAAATTATGACAAGTATGAAACACCAAAAATGCATTAATTAAACTGTGTGGAGCAATAAGGCTGTTTTATTCTGAAGCATACAAATTGCTTTCTTGAAACTATAGGCATTGTATCCATTTGCACCAAAACAATACTTACTTATTGCAGAGTCATAGGAGGTTGAGTTGTGTTCATCTCGAAGAAGAGGAAATGGTGACAGGTAAGCGTGTGTGCAGTTCTTAGAAGGTGGCTGGTTAGCTATAAATGAAAGAAAGGTAAAGATTAGTATTGTATTGCCTCAACAATATTTTATGTCTGCTCTTCAGATGGGCAAACTGAGTTTCATAGGTGAAGATTTCAGTTTTTTCTCAAAGGCAACAGCCTAGAATTTGGATTTGGTCTGGAAAGAGATATGAGCCTCATTATCTAAACAAGGATATACCTTAAAGAGCAACACATATTTGTACTACAGGAACAGGAAAGCAGCCATGTTGAAGTCATACTGCAATTAATATGTGATGCATATGTATGTTTTAATATGCACATGTACCTGTCTCTTTTAAGGGTTAAGTATTTTCGTCTCATTATTGCATGTCCCACCAAAAAAAAAAAAAATCCAGGAAATTACTTTCCTCTTGCAAAAGAACAATGAAAGTATCAAGCATCTTCAGAAAGTTTAGAGTATCCACAAATACAACTTTTCTCTATGGAATTAATATCGCCCAGAAAAGGCCAATTTCACCCTTTATACTAAATACTTATGGAAACATCAGCTTCTTCTTGGTGAAAGATAAAATCTGAGTGTAACTTAAACCTCATTTAAATTTCTGGTTCCTGACCACAAAATTCCCCAGATAAATAACAAGGGGAAATTAACTACAGTGAATATTACATTTTCCACATAAGAATAAATATATTTAACACAATATAGGTTCCTAAAGCCAAGTTCATATGGAGGCACCTGCTTTTCACAAGGATTATGCAGAGGGAGCATATAAGGAGAGGGAGATCTCTACCTCAGAGGGAGTGTCAAAGACAGGAAAAGAAGTTTTGCTTGACCTCTTCATGGGAGATTTTGGTTGTAAAATACTATCTGATCCTCCAGAACCCTGGCATGTAGTGAAAGAAAGGAAAGGATCATCTATGAATTTAGCAGAGGACTTCTGGAGACAGTGTGTCCTACACCATTTTCACAGTAGAATTGCCCATTCCCTCTTCAACCCACTTATAGAACTAGATGAATAAATTCTCCAAACAAAAATTCATAGATCAGGCTAACCACTAAGCTCTTTTTCCCCTACATAAAAGAAACAAACCATCTGTTTCACAGTAAGTGGTAAGAGATTGTGAAGAAAAGAATGGACTCAAGTTAATAGGACAACCGTAACAATCACAGTGTAATTTCATAGTTAAATTTGTATTATTTTTTTCCTGGGTTTCCTTTAGTGCAGATTACAAAAGTGTGCATCAAGAATTTATTTTAGGGTAGCTGAAGAACCTGACCACCAAAGAAGCCTTCTGAAATCTGATGATTAATAATATAGGAAAAAAGATTAAAAACACCAACTGCCCTCAAAAAACCCCAACAAACCCAAAACCAAAAAAGCAAAATAAAAAAACCCAAACAAACAAAACCAAAGAAGAAAATAAAATAAAATTTTAAAAAATCACCAAACCCCAACAAACTTGAGAGCAAACTACTGTAGATGATATAATAGGGAAAATTTACTTACTATACCAGAAATTCCACATGCTGGCATTATTATCTCTTACATTTCCACTAAACCAGCACCTCCAGAAGAAACCTTCATGATGGAAAGTGCCTTTCTCTCCCTGCAGAAAGGACAAAAAAAGGAAGAATAAAAAAAGAAAGCCATTATCATGCAATTTTTGAATGGCTGAAAGAATCAAGTTCAACTTGAACTAGATGATGAGGTAAAAAACACCCCCATCATAATGACACACAACCTGTGTGAATATAGGTCAGCTATAGCATACCTAAACAATCATACTTTTTTTTGGATAGAATATCCTATTCCAAAAGCAGTATCACAAAAGGAAAAAAAAATATTTAGAGCTGATTGCAACTGATTAAAGTCCTTTTGAAGTAAGTTTGTAAGCCTCCAGGAGGTCAAAATGAGTATATTCAAAAGTTCATAGAGAAGTAAATTCTTAGAAATAAAGACATCCAAGAGACCTACATATATAATTATCATTATAAGTAAAGAAGTCCATACTAACCCCAGCATCTTCAAGTGCTTCTGAACATGTTCCTATTTCTGTAGCAAGAAGCCAATAATCAGTTCCAAATGCCACCAAAAAAAGCAAAACACCGAGAGCTGCAAAGAAGCCTCCAAAAAATATCCCCACATTCAGTTTCATTATCAAAGCCACTAAAAAAAAAAAAAAGCTTAATCACTTAAGAGGTTAGCAGTAAAGTAAAAAAAAAAAAAAATTGTGAAAGTGACTAAAAAGCTGTTTGGAAAATACAGTTCATATCTGCATAACTCTCCTCACTTGACTTTCTGCCTGTGCCCTTCTTTCCAATGCCCTGTGAGTCAATTTGTGCCTCCAAATTTGTGTTCCATGAGGTTGACTCAAATCTGACAGATGAAAAGGGCCTTCTATTTTGGGACACTGATGGCAGAGCTTCGCCCTCTTTCTCTGTCTGGGTGAGGCCAGTCAGAAATAGCTGACCTTCCCCCAACTAATCAGGGATTGACTTGAAATATTATTGCAGCTGGTGCATCAACATCCGTGGAGATGGAGTTGCAATGGCTCTTTCCATCTATGTGAACTGAGTTGCAGAGCACATTGTTGTAACAAGGATTTCCAAAGTTCAGGCCTGGTGGCGAATAGTTCCTTAACCTCTTAGCATGAAAAGTAACACCTGCAATCCTCTTGAAGTTACTATAAGAAACATTACGAAATAAAGGCTGGAGGTTTTTTAATAGAATTTTAAAACATGGTAGCCAAATTGCAGCAATTTTTTTTAAAAATCCTAACTATTATACAAACCCAATTATCTTAAAAAATTTACATCTTATCTTTAAAGTAATAGTTTTAATGACCCTAAACATAAGTTGGGGGCAAATGTTGACCTGCCAGAGGGCAGAAGGACCCTTTAGAGGGACTGTGACAGGCTAGAGAGATGGGTAGATTGTAATAGTGTGAGATTTAACCAGTTCAAGTGTTGGATTCTTCACTTTAGACATAGCAACCCCATGCATCACTATTGGCTGGGGGATGAGTGGCTGGAAAGTGGTGAAATGGAGAAGGATTTAGGAGTAATGATTGACAGGAAACTCAATATGAGCCAGCAGTGTGCCCAGGTGACTAAGAGGGCCAATGACATTCTGGCCTGTATCAGGAACAGTGTGGCCAGTAAGACTAGGGAAGTTATTCTTCCCCCGTACTCGGCACTGGTCAGACCACATCTTGAGTACTGTGTCCAGTTCTGGGCTCCTCAGTTTAAGAAGGATGCTGAACTACTCAAGAGGGTCCAGACAAGGGCAACGTGGGCGGTTGCTTGGGAGTTGGACTAGATGATCCATATGGGTCCCTTCCAACTCAGAATAACCTGTGAACCTGTGAACAAGGATGGTGAAAGGACTGGAGAACAAGCCCTGTGGGGAGTGACTACGGGAGCTAGGGTTGTTCAGCCTGGAGAAGAGGAGGCTCAGAGGTGACCTCATTGCTGTTTACATCAACCTGAAGGTAGGTTGCAATCAGGTGGGTATAAATCTCTTCTCTCAGGCTGACAACACCAGAACAAGAGGAAATAGCCTTAAGCTACACCAGGGAAGGTTTAGACTGGATGTTAGGTAGAGCTTTTTCACAGAAAGAGTGATCCCTCAGTGGAATGGTCTGCCCAGGGAGGTGGTGGAGCCGCCATCCCTGGAGGTGTTTCAGAAAAGACTGTATGAGGAACTCAGTGACATGGACTAGATAAAGAGATGATGGGACAGGGAATTAGGTTATATAATTAAAAAAAAAAAGATGACACACCCCTGAGATTGGCTCAGATATACAGAGCATGGTGTCCATGGCTCCAGGGTTGTGGGTTCAGTTCCTGTGTGGGCATTCACTAAGGAGGTAGACTCGATGATCCTTGTGAGTCTCTTCCAACTCAGAATATTCTGTGATTCTGTGTGATTCTGGGATTTAAATGCTTTATTTATTCTGATGCAACTTATTTGCATATATCAGAAATGTATGCAGTTAAAAATTCCTTCTAGCACCTGATAAAATTCCACATTTTTAAAACAAGAAGACACTTTCCCATACACGTGCTTTGGCCGTTTTAGACGCTGATGAGGTAGCACATTTAAATTCCAATTACTCACTGCGCAAGAAAAAGGCTTTTTCTTGTGAAACTTCTTTTCATGCCACACAGACCTTCCTAATCATCTCTAGTTGTTTACAGGGAATGCTTTTATAGAGATTTATTGAGTTTATAATGTGCACCAGATCCTGCAGCCCTTACCCAATAAAATTTCATTGGCATTATCTATTACCCGAGTAGAAAATATTTCACTGACACTGCATGCTAGGAAGGGTCATAGTCAAGAGAAGAGTGAAGCCAGTTTACTCCAGAAAATGCTTGTCAACATTATATTGCGTCGGACTGAAGACTTCAGAGGGACTTCAGCTTCCAATATCCCAGTATCTGTTTGGACAGTGCAGCAGCATGAGTAAGGAAAGCAAGGAAAATACAGTTTCTACAACTCCACTCATTTCTAGACAGATGAACAAGAGCTGTGTTCTTAGTGTTTTTATAGCACTATATTATCTGTCTAACACCAAACTCGCATTTGTTACAAGTCGTATTTTATTCAAACCTGATCCTACACTAATACCAAAGACAAGCTGTAATCGGCTTTTCTGTAGCTGGGTTTCTGGTAGTGGGGGCGGTGGGGGGGTCTCTGGAGGAGGCTTCTCTTCAAGAAGTTGATGGAAGCCTCCCTCATAGCTGGCAGAGCCAATGCCAGCCAGATCCTGGCTGGACCTGCCACTGGCCAAGGCCAGGCCAATCAGGAGAGACAGAGATGCCTCTGTGACAACATATTTAAAAGGGGGGGGGAAAGTTAGGTAGAGGAAGACAACCATGGCTGCAAGAGAAGAGCAGTGAGATGATGTAATACAGCAAATGCAGGTACCAAGGCCAGGGCCAAAGGAGGGGGAGGAGGTTTTCCAGGCATCTCACTGCAGCCCGTGGTGATGACCATGGTGAAGCAGGCTGTCCCCCTGCAGCCCATGAAAAGATCACAAGGATGCAGAGATCCACCTGCAGTCCATCGAGAGGGCAGCCCACACTGGATCAGGCGGATGCTGGAGGGAAGCTGCAGCCCCTTGGAGCCCACATCAGAGCAGAGCCCTGGGAGAGACCTGTGGCCCATCAAGAGGAGAGTCCATGCTAGAGCAGAACTTCTCCTGATAGGATCTGTGCCTTGGGATGGGACCATGCTGGAGCAGCCTGTACTGAAGGACTGTACCATGTGGAGTGACCCACGGGAAGCAGTGTTTGGAAGAGCTGCTGCCCCTGGGATGGATTCACACTGGAGAGAGTCATGAAAGACTTTCTCCCGTGGGAGGCACCCCATGGAGTGCAGGGGAATGGCCTCCTCCCCTGAGCACCAGCAGAGAAACACCAACTGCCTGGTTTTCCCCTACTCCTGTCCCGCCCCTGCCCCCTGGAGAAAAGGAGGAATGTGGTATCTGTTGTAAGAGACAGAGGTGTGGAGGAGAAGGTTGCCTTAAAGATGGTACTTCTCACTTAAAGCTCTGATCTTGCTAGAAATAAATTCTTTATATCCCTACCTTGGAGTTTGTTTTGCTTGTGACAGTAAAAGATCTGTAAGAGTCCTCATTTTTGCCATTGCAAACCCCCTCACGTTTGGGGTTTTTTTTTCTCTCCCTAGTTTGTGTGGGGTGGGGGGGAAAGTGAGAGAGTGGCTGTTGGTAAGTCTCTGGCATCCAGCCAGGATCAAATCACCACACAAGCATATCTGATATTTTGTGGCCTTTTTGCATTTCACAGTTTCGGTGTATGCAGAGCAGCAAATGAATATCCAAACAGACTCTTCTTGCATTTGCTTTCCCTGACGTTCACTGATGCCATTCATTTTGCAATAGCAGAAAAAGATGTGTGGAAACATCATTTTGGAAAGTGATGTTTTATTGTTCTTTAAAAAAAATAAATTAAAAAAACCAGAAAAAATAAGAACACATAGAATGTGTTTTAAAAGAAAAAATATTACTTGCGATTTAGAATAATACTTTAACCCTTGGTCAGCACTGAAGTGGTCAGGGATCCTTGTTGTAGGTCCCCTCCCACTGAAATACATATTCTATTCTGTTCAATTCTACTCTAATCTGTCCAAAGTAGCACCAAGAAAAAAAATTTTAAAAAATAGGATTCAGTTCAGCACTAACATGCTCCAATTTAGACAACTTCATGTGAGCCAGATGTCTTTCCATTATAATCAATATCAATCACACTCAGCTGAAAGAGAGAGCCCTTCATTGCAACCTAGATTAGGTTCCTAGAGTTCAGTTTGGTCACTCAGAGAGACACCTAGCTCTAGCCGGTTTCCAGAGTATCCTGCTGGCTCTCAGATGCCAGTCCAGAAAGGTATACAGTCAGCCCTCTTGCACTTCATGCTCCCCATATTGCGGCTTCAGATCTTAGTGGCAGGATTTTTTAGTGATGTAGGAGACTGTTTCACAACTGCGCATGTGCGAACTGCTACCCCAGCGACGGTGGCAGAACGGGCGGCAGCAGCGCGCCTGCCATTCAACGTGGAAGTCGGGCTACGTGGATCCCAATTAAGACCACAGGTCTGTGCGAACTGCTACCCCAGCGACGGTGGCAGAACGGGCGGCAGCAGCGCGCCTGCCATTCAACGTGGAAGTCGGGCTACGTGGATCCCAATTAAGACCACAGGTCTGCATTATAGGAGACCCGACTGTATTTCCCTCCCTGGTTTAAAATATCTGCTAGCCCCACGAAGGGGTTTTATACACCCCCTTCACAGGGTCACAGGTTATTCTGAGTTGGAAAGGACTCACAGGATCATCTAGTCCAACTCCCAAGCAAACGCCCACACAGGGATCAGGCCCACAAGTGTGGAACCACAGGCACCACACTCCATGCATCCAAGGCTCCCACCATTTAGGCCATGTCGCTGAGCTCCTCATCCAGTCTTCTCTTAAACACCTCCAGGGATGGTGACTCCACTACCTCCCTGGGCAGACCATTCCAATGAGAGATCACTCTCTCTGTGAAAAAGCTCTACCTAACATCCAGTCTAAACCTCTCTTGACGTAGCTTAAGGTCATGTCCTCTTGTTCTGGTGTCGTCAGCCTGAGAGAAGAGATTCACACCCACCTGGATGCAACCTCCCCTCAGGTAGCTGTAAACAGCAATGAGATCACCTCTGAGCCTCCTCTTCTCCAGGCTCAACAACCCCAGTTCCTGCAGTCGCTCCCCATAGGGCTTGTTCTCCAGTCCTTTCACCATCCTTGTTGCCCTTCTCTGGACCCTCTTGAGTAGTTCAGCATCCTTCTTAAACTGGGGAGCCCAGAACTGGACACAGTACTCAAGATGTGGTCTGACCAGCGCCGAGTGTAGGGGAACAATAACTTCCCTAGTCCGACTGACCACACTGTTCCTGATGCAGGCCAGGATGCCATTGGCCCTCTTAGACACCTGGGCACAGTGCTGGCTCATATTGAGTTTCCTGTCAATCATTACTCCTAAATCCCTCTCCATTTCACCACTCTCCAGCCACTCCTCCCCCAGTCGATAGCGATGCATGGGGTTGTTATGTCTAAAGTGAAGAACCTGGCACTTAGACTTGTTGAATCTCATGGTACTGGAGTCTGCCCATTTCTCTAGTCTATCAAGGTCCCTCTGAAGGGCCCTCCTACCCTCTGGCAGTTCAACATTTGCCTCCAGCTTAGTATCATCTGCAAACTTGCAGATGATGGACTCAATTCCCTCGTCCATATCATCAACAAAGATATTGAACAGTGCCGGGCCTAACACTGACCCCTGTGGGACTCCACTAGTGACTGGCTGCCAGCTGGATGTGGCACCATTCACCAACACTCTCTGAGCTCATCCATCCAAAAAGAGAACTCCAGCTACCTGATTCTGTCACTGAACCACAATGAATAGTCATTTTGCACCTAGCTGACTTCAGATCAGAAATATGTCAGTAACTTTGTGAACCCATTTCTGCATGAGAGTAGCTTCACTGAAATTACTTTGCATGAAAAGTTTCACCTAATTCAAAAGACATCTGAATTACTGCCATGCAGTTCAAGTATTTATTTTTAACATACTGTACAGGCACTCTGGTCTCATTTTAGCGTGCTCATCCTGAGAGGATCTAATTTAATTATTCTCTTTTATATTTATGGTACATTCTCTGGCAGTGTGATCTCACTAGTATTATGCCCAGCTGTGTCAGGAATGAATCAGAAGCCATGTTAAGACTTGTTATGTCAGCTTAAAAATTCATGTTATCCACTACTTGAATACTCACAGAAAGTCTCAGGGCACTTTTTCTTTAATTAAATTAAATTCTGTAGGTTCCTCAATAGAAGAGAGGAAGATTCAAGGCAGAGAAACAGGTCCAGGCTTATCAAGCCAAAATTCCCCAAATCCTTCCAAAATTCCTAAATTTCTACAGAAATACTGCCATTTAAACCAAAATGACTAAGCCAAATTTATCCCTACTGCAATGATGATGAAGTAATTAAATCAGTTTTAGTATACAATCAGTTTAGCCAATTAAGCCCAAGATTCAATGATTTTGTCTAATCACAGTGTGAAGATTGAAGTCCTCCACATAATGGATGGATTCCAATCTCATTTAATAAGTCTAGCGAAAGTTTTCTGATTTTGTTTATTCAACAGAAGATAAAGCTAAATTAACTCCTGAATCTGAGTATTTTATTTATTGATCTAAATAGCTCCACCTTCAATATAGGATCTAAGCCCCTCCCTTGCATTTAAAACTAGAAAAAAACTAACCCAACAAACATAAAAAACCCCCACTGAACAAGAAACAAAAACAATAGCAGGGTCTGTCTTTCTCCCTTGTCTATCTGAAGTGGTAAAAAAGCTTGATTAGCTTACGGGAAGGGGAGGTTGTTTATTTGCTTGTTTATATTTGTATGTGATTGAGTAAATGTCGTGTGTGTATGTTTGGAATTGGCAGGCAGCTCCTGTGCTGGCAGATATGTCCATGATCTAAAAACAGACTTTTAGAACTTGCTGCACGTCTCACTATACACCAAGAAACAATTTCAGCAGCTGCCTCAGAGCGGAATCCTTCTGAGACTTTAATGTCCATGTACTGTTGAAAAATACTATGAACAGCAACAAGAGCATCTCACCCGCTGATTCTAATCCTCATCCTGTCCATCTTCCCCAGCTGGGCAGTATGTTATCTATTGTACCTACAGGATTCATTGTCAGTAGAAGGTAGGCATACTTGTCCATTTAATCTTTGGCTGGGATTCTTCTTACCTAACTCTAGAAAGCTGCAAGGAGTCTCCAACTAAGCTGGTCACCTCAGGTTTCCTCTACAGTCGCATCGTCGCTTTTATACCACACTCCATCTGACCTGTTTTTGGATGACTACTTCAATGTGCAAGGAATTGTGCCTTAAAAGCACAATTACTTTTCTTGTTTGTTTGTGCGTTTTGTCTCATTCACTGACTAAGAGAGGATCTGGAATAACTACTTTGAGATACAACCTAGGTTTTCTAAGCTAGTTAAATCTGTGATTCTGTGTGATTCTGCAATCTTAATGCTAGAGTAAAACAGACCACCATCACAGAATCACAGAATGACAGACGGTGGAAGAGACCTCTGGAGGTCATCTTGTCCAACCTCTCTGCTCAAGCAGGGCCACCTGGAACTGGTTGCCTAGGACCATATCCAGATGCTTTTTGAATACTTCCAAGGCTGGAGTCTCCAGAAACCCCCCTGGGCAATTTATGCCAGTGCTTGCCAAAATTCACAGTAAAAAAGTGTTTCCTGATGCTCAGGGGGACCATCCTATGTTTCAGTTTGTGCCTACTGTCTCTGGTCATGTCACTGGGCATCACTGCAAGAGTCTGGCTCCATCCTCTCTATACTCTCTCTTCAGGCATTTATATAAATACTCCCTGAGCCTTCTCTTCTCCAAGCAGAACAATTCCATCTCTCTCAGCTTTTCTTCACAGAAGAAGCGATCTAGTCCCTTTATCACCTTATTTGCCCTTCATTGGACTCTAGTATGTTCATGTGTCTCTTGTACTGGGAAGGCCAGAACTGGACTCAGCACTCCAAGTGTGGCCTCACACGTGCTGAGCAGAGAGCAAGAATCACCTCCCTCAATTTGCTGGCAGTGCTTTCCCTAATGCAGACCTTGCTTTGCAGCAAGGGTAATGCGATTGGCTTGTGTAAAACCTGAGTAGAGATTGCAGAAATGCGCTTAAGTCATCTACAAATGGATGAAATCAAGCCATTCTGAACACATGTATCACCAAGTCATTCATTATATATGAGCTATATTAAGCTCATGAAGAGATAATGATGGTGAGAACACAGAGGATATAAGCAGTTCATATCCCACCAATAGCTCCAACAGGAATGCTAACAAGCCAACAAGAAAAGTCTTCCTTATGAGCCATTACATCTATGCGTTTTTATGTGTCTAGGATCTGTAGCTTCACATTTGCAGGAACATGTGATAGACTTGCAGCCACACTGGTTAACAAAGCTGCAAGGTATATATCCCATTTGGGCCCCACCTCATATCCTCTCCATGCTCAGGACTTTCATGCTCCATAAAGCATCATAGATCTATTCAGTCACATAAGGAAGGCAAAAAATGTAGAATGACTGTGAGAGGGTCACTCTTTCATGCATCTGTCATGGTTTGCCCCTGGCTGGATGCCAGAGATTCACCCACAACCTCTCCCGGAGGAAAAAAACTGGGAAAAAGGTTTATCACAGGCAAAACAAGCTACAAGTGAGGAATATAAAGGATTTATTTATTAAATAACAAGATCAGAGCTTAATGTGAGAAGCATCATTTAAAGGCGACTTTTCCCCCCACACCTCTCCTTCTCCTTACAACAGATTTCATATTCCCTTTTTTCTTCCAGGAGACAAAAGGGGGAACAGAGGTAGGGGAAAAACCAGCCAAGTTGTTATTTCTGACCAGTTTTAGGGTAGGAAACCATCTCTCTGCCTTTTCATAAAGTCCTCTCTCTCTCTCTCATGAGAGGAAAAGTCTTCCATGATCCTTTCCCAAGTGAGATCTCGGCCCAGGGACGACAGCTCTTCCATTCGCCTAAGAGTCACAGCACAGGATGCAGGTTTTTAAACACTGGCTTTGCTGCTTCATATATGAGCCCATCCCAAAGTACATGGATCAGATCCTACCATAGTGCAATTCTGTCACAAAACGTCTGTCCAAACGATCTCTGCCAGCTCCATGTTTCTGGGTTCCAAGACATCTGCAGCTTCACAGCATGATCCTCCATCTTCAGCGTGGCCTCAGGTGGATTCTGCATTGTTGGTTTCTCTCTCTCTATTCCATAGGTTTGCAGGCAGACAGTCTGCTTCACTATGGTCCATTCTACAAGCAGCAGTGAGATGCCTGGAGTCCTTCCTACCCCTCCTACAGCCAGCCAGGTTGTGCATTCACAGCTTTCTCAACCTCTCACAGGCTCCTCTCCGACCATCTTCTTTTCTGTTCCTACTTTGTTTTTTCACCTTTCTTAAATATGTTATTCACATAGGTGCCTTTATCTGCTCCATGACTTTGGTCTCCATGGCAGCGACAGAGGCCCAGGCAGGAGCTGTTAGCCCCCCTCACTGCCAGAGGGAAAAAAAAAACCCCACGCAAACCAGAACAGTATCCCATTTTGCATTATGTATTCCACTAAATCTACATTGGCTACAATCAGTAAAAGTATGGAAAAGCACCTCTTTTTTTTTCCTGTCATAACACTGATTCAAGGTGGGATGAATCCATGTCCCTACAAGTTGATAAAGATAACTAGAATCATCAGAGGTATAAGGTGTACCTGAGTCGCTTTATCACATCACCATCCTTGGTGAACACTCTACATTTTTTGTACAATTATAGGAATTCCAAGCCAATGCCATTCATGTCTCCTGCATTCTTTTAAAGTCATCAAATATCCCATGTGTAATTTTCACAGAAATGAATGAGTTACCTAATTTTAGGAGGTGTTCCAGGCACTTTTCTATGGAAGTAATTATGCACATGCATCTCAGAAATAGTCAGAAATTAAGAGTCGGACACTTTTTCACCATTTTTATTACTTTCCTACATGATTCCTTCCACAGCAGGAAGCTATTATGAATCTCACTCTGAGGTTGTAACACCTTCCATTTACTGCACAGATACCTTTTGGTACATAATTTTGAAAGCCTGAGGAAGTAGCCTCGAGCTCTTTATGTACCCTTTCAGCTTCTGCAGAGCTTCTGAGATTAGAATAAATAACCAAATAAATAAAATCATAGACTGGAGGGAGAGGGCAGGGGTGGGGGGCGGGGGGGGTGTGGAAGTGTGTGTGTGATATAAAAGACCTGCAATTCAACATGAAATAGATTGGAGTCAGCAGGAGTCATCCAGGCAATCCTCTGCTTCAGAGCAGGATCAATAGTATCTAAACTGTTCCTGGTGCATTTATTTTATCTGCTAAACATTAAATGCAAGAAACACAGAAAGTTGTGTGGCCTTAGTTACGCTACTGTTGAATTTCCACAAGGGAAGAACTAGGTCCAATGCCTGAAATAATTCCTCCCTTTAACAAGTTGTTGGGGTTTTTTATAAATGTTTTCTAAGTCGCTCTGACATACCCACTAGTATTTTCAGCTTTGAGGGTGGAGTCAACGAAAAGGTTTCTTTCCACATTCATTAAATCTGCATATCTTTTCAGACATGACCTTAAGATTAACAACAGATTCCAAACTCAACTTCATTTAAAGTACCTCTTAAAATGTTCTGGGCCACTGGATTGTCACTTTTTCTACTGGGTTCAATTTGTATATGTAAAGTTGAAATGACTGTTGAATGTTAACTTAATGATCTGAATCAGTAAACCAGAATTAAATAAGTCATTGTTAGATTTGCTAAATTTGATGACAAATTGTACATTTGAGGGTCTTGACCTTACCTATTTGTAATGCAGGAATCCAAGAATAAGTTCCATTTATTGGAATAAATTGCTGTAGTTATCTTACAAAAGAACTTTACAAATTTTGTTTAAGAATTTATAAGGTTTTAAAATTTCTCCCCATTGAAGGAATGAAAGGATCTTTTTAAAAAAACTTCTTTTAGATTTCATATGAATTCTTTCATGGCTTGGAGCACACAGAGCCACGGACTTGGCTGAGGAAAGGCAGCAGGAGACTGCCTCAGCCCCTTGCTTGGCAGATGACACCAAACATTTGCAGTACATGTTTTCAGTACAAGGCTGCAGATTCCTCACCCCTTCCCCTCCTGAGCGAACTGAAGCTCAGACATTCTCCCCCAGAGCCATTTCTCCTCCCCATTCATAATCTGAGGAAAGAACAGCCCACTATGGCTGAAGATAGTGTGATCTCTGGCAGCCCAACCCTGTAAGAAACACTTGTTCTGCCATTAAAGTCTATTTTATTATTTTTTTTATTTTAACCCCTGTTCCATTTAGTCAAAATTGATCTTCAACCAGAACAGCAGACCTAGACAAAATCTTGCTAAAAATCCACTTTAGCATAGTGGTGAGTGTCCCTGCCTCTCATGTGGGAGACCAGGGGTTCAATTCCCCACCAGGGAGGCAGTGGTGCCGTTTAAGCGTTGGACCTTGTGGGTCCCTTCCAACTCAGAATATTCTGTGATTAGTACTCAGACTGAAGAACTGATACACATGTAACAAAGTTTTCCTGCTTTCCTACTTCTGGTTCCTTTCTTATCAAAAGACGGGCCATGGAATAGCAATAAAATTTTATGGTTGCTGGCTATGTACTATGACTGTCAGGTTAATCTCATAATCACCAATTGTCACGTCAGAGAGGTGCTCCTCCTGAGTGTGCATCAGGTTTTATTTCAAGCTGTGCCTTTACTCTTTATAATACTTACATATCATGAAAGCTGAGTACTCAGGTTGTGTAGTGACTGCATGCTTTTCTTGGTCCCAGCATTATCCATAAAATCAGTAATTTTATTTCTATTGCTTCTAGCAGGTCATGGGAAAAGGGATAGAAATAAGAGGACCATCTAAACATACCTCTTCTTCAGGCAAGATTATCCATTCACAAATAGTCTGGTGTCATACCGCACAATTCTGAGCAAACATGCTGTTTACCATTTCTGAGTATGTATTGCTCTTTAAGAACCATTCAGCAACAAGACAAACACCTTAAAGTAATGTAAGTGTACTACGTATATTGATAGTATCATTTCAACTAACCAACTACATAATTCTGCTCCAAAATATTGGTTATACTGGTTCCATTTTCCTTAAGACTCTTGTAAGTCGCCGTGGTCGTATTTCATTACTTTAATTGCCAGTCAATTCCCTTATCAGTCATGAAATCACTTTACATATTTGGGGACCTTCAAGATTTTTTTATTTGGGAGCCTTTATTTTGAATTTTGTAAGTGTAATAGCAGAACATGAGTGGGAACCTCACGTCAGCTGTAATCAACTGCCTTCAGTACAAAGGTGAAAGAGATACTTGTCACATCACTATATATTAATGCTTTTTTATAGATATCATGAGAAAGTAAGCATGTACATAATAGGCACAATTCTTTAACAACGTGATCAAGTTTGCCAGGACAAAAGCAGTGAGAAATCTGGTAAAGGAAGAGACACCTGAAACTACTTTCTCTGTGAAGAGTTTCCATTGACAATGTTATTGGACATCCTATAGTTTGGTTATTCTCCTCTTTAAAATTCATTCTGCATAGGGATAGCTTGAAATAACATACAAACTAAGGGTTTTCATTGTCAGGGAATTCAATATTTCTGCCTGCAATATTTTGTCCCCATTATATTTGATCATTCTGATCTTCTGAATCTGAGAAGAATGCAGAATAGCTAACCCTGGCTTCTGAGACTTATAGCAGAGACTAAAACCTCAAAAATTTCACTTGCACTCAGTGCCCAAAAGTTATGTGCCTTAGACACCGGGAAAAGTACCTAAACCCTTGCAACAGCTTTTAATCATTCCCCTCTTTAATAGTTTCTTCTGACAAATTTTCTTCTATCAGAGTTAAAACGATAAATTCTGATAAATTTCTTCTGATAAATTTTCTTCTATCAGAGTTAAAATGAAGAAGTGCAATATTGAGTAGACAATGTAGTGGCAATTCCCATGATTCTCTAATATTTCAGCATCTTGTCACCATTTTGCCCATTTCAGAGGAACTGTATGCAACTGTGGTCTCCATTGTTATCTCCAGAATTTTAAAAATGTCACTGAGAGTATAAATTCATAGGATGTATTGGTTAACTTAACGATAAAACATGATAGCCAGTAGGATATTAAGCAACTGAGTTATTCTGGAGACTCTAGTAACATCCTTGTCCCTATGCATGTACTACACTGAGCTTTGCCTTGGTATCTATAAATAAGCTGCTTATCTAGAAATATGTCTTGCTTTACAGTCTGGGTTTGGTTTGGGTTTTTTTTTTCAACTTAATTCTTTGTAACCACAAAGAAAACCAAATTCCCCTCCCCTTTTTTGTGACCTAAATTTGTCAAATACCCTCAACCCTGTGATAATTATTTCTTCTGAAAATACATAAAAGGAACTGATGTTATGCTATTGTCAGTCATGGAATGATCACTCTCAAACTTTATCAACTGGTGCTAACTTTTAAAAGTCAGCAACCTTTTTCAAAATCCACTTTTGCATAGTGGTGAGTGTCCCTGCCTCTCATGTGGGAGGCCAGGGGTTCGATTTCCTCCAGGGAGGCAGTGGTGCCATTTAAGAGTTGGACTCAATGATCCTTGTGTGTCACTTCCAACTCAGAATATTCTGTGATTGTTCTTACTGATAATTAAAAACAAGATACAGCATCTCCTGTTCCCTTTTTTTTTAAAATATTGAACACAAACCTTTCATTGATCCCTGGTTAACAACTACGTATGTAACACATCTGCCTCCAACACAAAGGTATTTTGCATGTGACAATCACTTCCGCCTGCGCATCTGAGAGTTTTAAGTGGAATTTTACCTCTTTGGATGCAAATGTATTATAACGTAATAGCTATCAACAATTACACCTGTCCCTGAGTTTTAATGAAGATATACCTCAGTGGTGTATGCACCCAGCAGAAAGAGGCATGCCCTTCTCCCCGGACCAGTGCCACTGACACCAGACGCGTAACAAGGAAAACGCTTCGCAGCCAGAAACATCAGATGCAGCCCCTGGGTGGGCCAGGCAAAGCCGGAACCGTGGGACACGGCCCCTTCCCCCATGGAGGAGGCTGGCTCGGAGGTGCAGAGGTTCAAGTCATCCTTCCACATGAACCACGAGAATGGCGCAGGGAATCCAGTGATACATTCTGTTTGCCGGCCCCAACGAACTAACTCTCCCCGCCTTCCTTAGAGCCTTGGCCCCTGAGGTGATGGGTTGCGAAACTCTCCACCTACAAACACGCAGAGGCAGGAGAGGCAAAGTCCGACGGGGCGGGAACACGGATCCCAACGGCTCCCGAAGCCTGCATGGATCTTTTTAATCTTCCTCCTCTTCGCCTGTGAAAGAGGAAACGCAGAGCCTACGTCCGCTAACGCAAACACAAGCCCAGGCTCAGCCCCTCTCCCCGTCCCACCGCCCCCACGTTTCCGCCGCGCCGCCGGCACCGCGCACGCCCAGCGCTGCGGCCGCGGCCCGCATGGAGGAGGAGGAGGCGGAGCAGGAGGATGGAGGCCGCGGAGCCGTGGGGAGCCCGGCCGTGTCCCAGCGCTTCGTCCGCTGCCTCTACGCGGTGGGATTCCTGGTAAGCGGGGAGGCGGCGAGAGGCGGCCGGGGCCCTGGGGCGTCCTCCTCTCCCTCTCCCGCCCTCCCCAGGCTAAGGCTGCTGTGGTACAACGCAGCAGCTGCGTTCTGGGAGTTGGGATGTTTTTAGCGATGCTGGTGTGTAGGGGCTGTGCTGTTTTATCCGTGCAAACAGCCCCGCAGTTTGGAACACGGGTCGCGGGTTTTTTATCCTGTGAATGCCATGGAATAGCACAGCACCCTTAAAGCTCAGTCTTGCCTTGTGCTTATGAGAAAGTTATTACCGCTTTCCTTGGAATACCCGTGATTGGTGTAAACTTATTTAAAGAAACAACAGCAAAACAAAAAAAACCCGAACACTAAACCCGTGAGGTTTTTTAGGGAAAAAAACACCAAACTCCAACACCAAAAAAAACCCCTTCTGAAATAACATAGTGTATAAACTTAAATGAAGGTTCATACTCTGTAGTGATTCACAAGCCTCAGGAAAGTACCATTTCATAAATTTGAAATTAAAAGGAATTACTTGGAAAATGAATACTAAGTGAGTACAGACTTGTGCTGTGAAATGTCAAGATACTGTATTACCCCCTCTTAGTAGAAACAGTAGAAACAACCTAGCTGGTTCGTGTCCTGGAGCAAATAATCCAGGAAAAGGTGTGTTAGAATGAGCTTTGCTTCTTAACTAACTTTTAAACACTGTGGTTCTCTACTCCTGTAATATATTGCTGATGCCAAGCTGGAGCACACATGGAAATCAACCAAGTGAATGTCCTTTTAGGTGTAGAGTGTGGTGATATGTACATGATAGTACAGAGCTGCTGCTTGTGATGCAATAGCCAGGAAAATACAGGGTATCTGTCATTCAACATAAGGAATTGTACCTGCAATGAGAAGTAACTACCCATCAGTATGATGGTTAATGACCCTTGCACATCTATGAAAAGTCCAGCACTGCCAGAGTATATTCTGAGACTTGTTCTTTTTAATATCTTTATTGATAACCTAGACGATGTCATTGAATCTCTCTTCACGTTTGCAGATGACCTAAGGTTGTGTTACTGAAGATGTGCTCTTATTCATGCTAATATATTTTAACGATTCTAACCTTACAAGTTTCAATTTTAACCATCAAAAGATAATTAATTACTTACTGTGAGAATTTACTTAGTGATAATTATTGATACAGTTAATCAGGCTTTTGACTAGTCCAGTTCAAGCAGTCACTGATGAAAGGTGATCTTGCTTTTGTAGTTCTCCAAGGGACACTAGATGGGTATAGTAGTAGTGAAAGAACCAAGGGCAAATGTTGAACTGCCAGAGGGCAAATGTTGAACTGCCAGAGGGTAGAAGGGCCCTTTAGAGGGACCTTGACAGGATAGAGAGATGGGCAGATTCTACTAGTATGAGATTTAACAAGTTCAAGTGTCGGATTCTTCACTTTGGACATAACAACTCCATCGCTATTGGCTGGGGGATGAGTGGCTGGAAAGTGGTGAAATGGAGAGGGATTTAGAAGTAATGGTTGACAGAAGACTTAATATGAGCCAACAGTGTGCCCAGGGTGCTAAGAAGGCCAATGGCATCCTGGACTGTATCAGGAACAGTGCGGCCAGTAGGACTAGGGNCACTAAGCTCCTCATCCAGTTTTCTCTTAAACACCTCCAGGGATGATGACTCCACCACCTGCCTGGGCAGTCCATTCCAATGAGTCATCACTCTCTCTGTGAAAAACCGCTTCCTAACATTCAGTCTAAACCTCCCTTGGCGTAGCTTAAGGCCATATCCTCTTGTTCTGGTGTCTTCAGCCTGAAACAAGAGGTCCACACCCACCTGGCAGCAACCTCCCCGCAGGTAGTTGTAAACAGCAATGAGGTCACCTCTGAGCCTCCTCTTCTCCAGGCTGAACAACCCCAGTTCCCGTAGTTGCTGCCTATAGGGCTTGTCCTCCAGTTCTTTCACCATCCTTGTCGCCTTTCTCTGGACCCTCTCAAGCAGCTCAACATCCTTCTTAAACTGGCGAGCCCAGAACTGCACACAGTACTCTTGTTTTTTAATGTTGACTGTTATTAAGCCGGGTTTTCATTGTATTTGTAAAATTCATTAAAAAGTTTTCTTACCTTCTTTTCAGGATTTATTTGGAGTGAGCATGGTTGTTCCTTTAATGAATCATCATATCAAATCTCTAGGAGCAAGTCATACAGTTGCTGGAATAATAGGTGAGTTGCAGTACTTGAATGATTTACCAAAGAATAAGATCTGGATTATGCCTTACTGCAAATTAGAAATTGTAACATATTTTTTCCTTGCTAATAGCATAATAAAAAGTAAGGACAATTTCCAAGTAGAATTCCAAGTGCAGCCATACTGTGTTAGACCCAGTGACCTTTCAAACTTGCATACTGACAGTAGCTAGAAGCACATGTGGGAAAAGTGCACACATGGAAAGAACAAGGAAGGCTTGAAGTAACATTTCTACAGATGCTTTTCCAGCGTCCTGGAATTCACAGCTCAGCAATGTAGGGAGTCAGAGGTGTTGCTTGTAGCTTTATTGTTACACATTTACAAACTTTGCTAATGGTACTTCTGCAGCTGGTTCTCCAAAGCTTTCCAATGCCTGTGATTGCTCTCAGTTTGGTTAAAATCCTTGCAGATGTCTTGGCAAAATATTTCTTCACTTTAAGCAGTGTTGACAAGTAAATTGTGAAGATTTGGAATTTTATCTTGAAATAGTAAGTGATAAAGTAAGTTCTGGTTTTTTGAAGTTCCTTTATGGTACTGTATATGGTTTGGAGTGAGACAAGTATAATACTCTTTAGAGCTATGTGTGGTTGACATGAATTCTGTAATTCAGTTTTATATTATTTTTTGTTATAGCACTTTTCATAAAGTAATTCTGATTCTACACTGAGTTGATAGTAGTATTTTAAGCAGCAATTAATTAGAAATATGTTTTCATTTCAACAGTTTGCTTTGATTTTTAAGTTTAAAAATACAGTTATACCTCCTCCATCGCGAGGAAAGGGACAGGCCAAAGGCATTGCAAAACATTATTCCCGCAAAGAACTGCAGGTCGTTAATATGCATGCAGGCCATGCCCATTGCTCCACCCCCCGGAACTCCGGAGCTCTGCGGACAATTGTCTGCTCCTTCTCTTTGTCTCTCTCGGCACAAGCGAACAAAGGGAACCATTTCTGAGCGGCTGCTGTGACTGTGTGTGCTCACAGCCCAAACCCTGTGC